>JAQHUG010000118.1:5116852-5222859 GCA_028555095.1 Dicrostonyx torquatus
CAGACCTCATTACAGATGGTTGTGAGCCACCATGTGGTTGCCAGGAATTGAACTCAGGACCTTTGGAAGAGCAGGCAATGCTCTTAACCACTGAGTCATCTCTCCAGCCCCCATTCCTACTTCTTCCACTGCTCACAACTCTCCTCCAGAAAATTTTTGTCTCTGGCTCCATCAAAACCTAGATGCCCAACCTTTCTAAATGAATTTTTCACTGCAGCCTGGGTACTCTGCGTCACTAGACTCCCACATGTCACCTGCCACCTTCCCCCTCCCCCAGGCTTGTCATCACTCACCTATGAGACTGATCAGTAAGAAAGGACACAAGTGACCTCCAGTCTTGAGGTAAAGTGACAGTCAAAAAGGCATTTGCCCCTGACTCAGCTGCACCAATGCTATCCTCAGTGGCCTTCCAGGAGGCCCCACAGCGGCACATCCCTGGAGTTGCTGGCGTGCCCTTCTCCCTTGACCTGTACTTGCCTGCTTCTGTCCTGCCATTCTGGCACCATTTCTTTCTTTAAATGAGAATGACAGACACGTGTGAGGTCAGGACAGTGGTGCTGAGTCTGGGAAAGTGCAAACATCAGGTCCGCTTGATGGGTGTCACTTTTCCTTGGTCTTTGTCAGTAAGGTCTAATTTATAACAAGGCCATTAGTGGAAGATAGCTTGTTTTGGACATCTTTCCTGTAAGAGTTCTTCGTGATTTGCCTCAGAAAAGAGGTGAAGTTCTCCTTGCGGATGGTTAAAGTCCCAAGCCCTGCTGCTTTCAGTACCAGGTCAGGGACAGTGTGTACTGGACCCCCTTTTCTTCTGGGGTAGCCTTGGTTCTTTCTTTCTGGTTGAGGCAGAGGTCATGTTTTGAACTGAGGGAGGCATGTTCAGGTAGGGAATTGGAAGCACTGAAATTGCTGGGGAGCTGGGGAGCCTTCTAGGCTGGCAGCCTTCCATGCTGGGCCTTTATATTCTGGCATCACACTCTTGTGTGTTGAGGGAATGGGTTTGAAAGAGGTGACACCCCTGACAGGAGCATTGGGCCCTATTGGCTCCTGACATCAGCCCATAGTGCTTGGTGACCACAGGGATCTGAAGAATCCAGTGTTCTCACCATCCCTGTGTGGTAGGAAAGAAACAGGCAGAAGTTCTCAGTAGCTTGATGACAGTCCCAAGCCCAACAGAAGCAGGCACAGGATTACACAGGGAGTCCTCTCTCTAGACCTGTGTTGTATGATCAGAAACAGGATAGGGTGGAGTGATTCCAGCCAGTGAAACTGTTGGCTAGGAGGTGACATGTTGTCACATATTTAGGGGACTACATTAGAGCTTGAGGACAGGCCCCTACATACTTAGACCTGTCAGCAGCCTTCTCTGGGTGCAGAAATCAGGAGGAGAGCCTTGCATCCTGATTTTGTTCACCCAACAGGCTCCTGACCTTTTCTGCTTCTGTGGCCATTATCACTCTCCTAAGTGGGGAGAGGTGGGCTCACGGGCTGCTGGCAGCTGGAGAATTTAAAAGTAGAACACGTTTTACTCATGCTTTGCATTTATTGGAAGCTACAGGGATGAAAATATATACAGTGGGGTACAAATGGGACAGAAGGAAATACCATCTGGAGCGTGCCACGTTCTGGGTGCACACTTTGTGGAGCACACATGGCCCAGAGTTGACTGGTGTAAGGAGAGCCTGGGAAACAAGCAGAGAGATAGGATGAAGGATAGAGATAATACTTTTTTAATTTACTTATTTTTGTTTTATGTGTGTGTGTTTTGACTGCATGTGTGTATATGTACCACATGTGTACCTGGTGCCTGAAGAACCAGAAGAAGGTGTTGGATCTTCTGGAACTGGAGACAGTTGTGAGCTGACATGTGGATGCTGAGAAACAAGCCTCAGTCCTCTGCAAGAATAGTGGATGCTCTTAACTGCCAAGACATCTCTTTAGCTTCAGAAATTGTTTTGGGAGGGGTGATAAGTCACAAACTTTTAGTGTTATAGAAAGTCTTTATACAGAACTAGGAATCCCAGTGAGTTCCTGTCAGAATTGAAAAAGAAAGCCATACCAGATAGATTAAAATGCAATTGAAAGTAGAGAAGAAGAAAGAATAACCATTAACTGACAGCTCATAGTCCAGCACAACTCACAGAAGCAGGGAATGGGGCAGAGGGAGCCTTGCATATAGAGTTCTGTCTCATAGGATCATCTAAGAGTGAAAGAGATGCTGGGATGGGAACTGTACTGGCTAGTTTATGTCAACTTGACACTAGCTCCAGTCATTTGGGAAGAGCGAATCTCATTGGAGAAAATGGTCTTACCAGAATAACCTGTGGGCAAACTTGTGATACATGTTATTAATTGGTGATTGATATGGGGAGGCCCATCCCCATGCCACCCTTGGGCTGGTGGTCTTGAGTGCTATAAGACAGCAGGCTGAGCAAGCCCTGAGGAGCAAACAGTGTAAGCAGCACTCCTTCATGGCCTCTACATCAGCTCCTGCCTCCAGGTTTCTGCCCTGCTTGAGTTCTTGTCCTGACTTCCTTCAGTGATGGACTGTGATGTGGAACAAATAAGTAAAATAAACTCTTTCCTGCCCACGTTGCTTATGGTAATGGTGTTTCATCAAAGCAATAGAAACCCTAACTATGACTATGGTACTGACCTGTAACTAGGTTAGCCTGGGCCTACATAGCAGGATTCTTCCCCTCCCCCAAATCAAAGGGAGGGGGCAGTCAAAGTAAGAAATCCATTCTTATTCACATGAAATCAGAAAAGACTCATGACCAGCAGACTCACAGGAAAGATAAATGTTGAAGGATCCTCTTTAGACAGCGGCCCAAGTGAAGGAGGAAGAGGGATGAGATGGGAAATAGGGTCTCCATAAGTGGATGTCAGGTGTGTAAGATAGATCATCTATGAGAGAGAGGTCCATCACAAAGGACTGGAACAAGTGGCATTCTCACTTTGAGGCCTTGCAGCCTGAAAGGAGTGACAGTTAAGGACTGTCAGACTTGGAGTATGGTCATCCGGACCTGGAACTCTCCCTCATAACACCCTTGGAAGAGCTGTACCACAGCAGCGGTTCCTTGAGCATGGAACTAAGTTAAATGATTGGAACAGAAGTAGATGGCAGTTTCCCAATATAATTGAAGTACAAAAATCAATTAAAGTCTTCCTGCAGTGTTTTCTGTGTTCTGCACTTCGCTAATGGTGGGAGGTATTTTGCAAACAACCCTTGCTCAGTGCTGGCCTCTCTTAAAGTGCATTGTGCTTTAATTAATATATCCATAATGCACATAACTAGGATTGTAATTGAAAAGCTAATGATTTTTAGAAGCCAAAAGAGAAGTCAGTGCTGTTGCAGGGATGTAAACTCATCACATAATTTAATTGCTCTGAAAGTCTATTGATTGACTTCTGAAACCATTCAGATATGGAAAAAGTATAACTTAATGAATTTAATAATTAAAATGAGATGTTATTTTAAGTTGAATTTTATATTATCAAATTTCAGTTTGCAAGCTCTATGTTATCAAAAAGCATCTAAGTTGCATAGGCTCTAAGTCTGAGAAGGAAGGTACCTCAGGGGTGCCAGTGAAGGTCTAGATGCCTGGATGGGAAATCCCATCCTTACATAGCTTTGTCTTCATAGCTTTAACTATGCAGAAAGCTTCAGGGTTGGTATCCTTTCTTATCATGGCAGAGGCATGTAATAGACACAGCATGCTGTATGAATTTTGCAAAGCTGCATTCTCCTGTCCACACACCTTCTGCCACAGTGAAACAGATAGCAGGACTTCCTTTTCCCATCTGTGGTCATGAGCCACCCAGAAAATAGATGGAATTGGGCAAAGCAGGTGATGTATGCCTCCAAGGAGGCACCCGTGGGCCTGTGCACATGACATCTCAGTTCTGCTGGAGTACTCTGTTCATCTACATCATGCTAACTTGATGTCTTCAGTCAAGCTAGAAATAGCCCATCCTGGGGACTACTGTCCATGCAAAACTGCAGGACATAGTGGAGAACCCCTTCTTGTTCTCCTTTTATGATTAATTTTTCTGACTTCTGGAAAGAAGTTGTCCAGCCCGTCTGACATCTTGAAGAGAGTGTGAAGACAACTAAGCCATGCATGGTCAAAATGATTTTATATTAACTGTGTGCATTTAGCTGCTTACGTCACTACTGGCTTCCATGCTGTGCATTCTGGGCATATGCTTTGTCTCCGTTGCTCTTGGCATGGCAGTCACTTTGTACACCTGTGGTCATCCTCCTGGCTCACCCTTAGGTTGCTTCCTATCTTCTGTGGCCACTCCTTGTCTCCATTGATCATTTCTTGTCCCAGCCCATTGTGGGTGATACCATCCCAGGGATGGTGGTCCTGGGTTTTATAAGAAAGCAGACTGAGCAAGCCATGGGGATCAAGCTAGTGAGCAGCACTCCTCCATGGCTTCTACATCAGCTCCTGCCTCCAGGTTCCTGCCTTGTTTGAGTTCTTCTCCTGACTTCCTTTGATGATGAACAGTGATGTGGAAACAAAAGCCAAATAAACCCTTTCCTCCCCAATTTGCTCTTGTCATGCTGTTTCATAACAGCAATAGTGACCCTAACTAAGATAGCCACCTTGACCATTTCTCCCGTTTTCAGGCCTGGTGATTGTGGCTACCAGGTTCTGTAGATTGTTCTCAGGCTCCATTCATTCTTAAATAGCCTAGCACTACCTGCCTGGGGGTGGCACTGCTCCCGCTGGTCTTGGTCCTCCTGCTTCAATTATCAGTCAAGAAATTGCCCCTACAGTCATACCTACAGGCCAGTCTGATCGAGACTTTAGTTAAGGTTCCCTCTTCTAGTTGACTCCCATTGTGTCAAGTTGACAATAGAAACATACACTCCATGTGTCTCATGTAGGAACCCAGCCTCTTACCCCTTCCCTTTTCATACCTTCAGGGTATGTACCTCTCCCACAGCCTGTCTTCAAGACTGTCCTGTTCTGATTTGGCTGCTCCACACTATGGTAATATGAAATGTTAACAGGCCTACTAATCTGGTGGAATTTATTGTAGTCCAACACGAGATATTAAGTGGCTGTTGTGTGTAGTGTTTACCCTCACTGTCAGGATGACTTGTGCTTTGCCCTGGCAGACAGGGCCCTGCCCTTCCCAGGCTGCCTAATTGGAGATGCAACAACCAGGAGCTGTGACAGAGTTCAGCACCCCATGTACGACATGCCAGCTCCCATGGTGCACGCTTTATAAAATGCTCCTTAATTCAGGGACAGAATATCATTAACTTTGTAAGTGGATGAATACAGTGGACAACCAATTTAATTAACTTCTAATGTCGGCTGTTGGATGGGAGATGGAATGAAATTATGTGTGTATCTCTCGGGCCACCAGCCAGCCTGGATGGGGCTTGGTGGCTAGGGTCAGGAGGTGGGGAAGGAGCAGCTTTGTGCTATCTTTCCTGTCCAGCCCTGGGAGCTGAAATGCATCAGCTCTCGGTTTGTACTAGTTACAATGGAGGACACCCTGTGACAGTGACATGCTAAATGCAGCCTTTCCCACGTGCCCCCCACCACCAGTAATGCTAGGGAGACAGGCGGTAATGCTGCCTCATCCAATTAGATTGGCTGCCTGTGAGTTTATTATAAAGGGAAGGATCAATAAAGCTCTGCATTGATTGAAACAAAAGCTTTGTTTCATTTATTATTGTTTATAATCTAATGAATGTTAAAATAACTTTGCTTTGATTTATTACTCAATCTGTTAAATTGTTTTAAAGCCGGTCCTTTCAGGGCTTACCTTTGGGGTCTGATCAGAAGAGTATTTTCTGTGAGTACACAGCTTCTCAGAAGCTGTGCTGTAGGTAATTTTTGAGACTTGAGCAAATAGTTAAGTCAGAGCTGCTCAGCCAGCTGGACCCTAAGGGCACTGTGCTGATGGAATTCCTCCAGGAACTAATCTGTTCTGGGGGACTCTTGTCACATTCCTGCCCTCAGTGAGCTTCCTCTGTAAGGTGGTAAGTCTCAGGCAGCTGGAGTAGGCAGCATTTTTTTAGAAATAAGGGGGTGCTAGGTTGGCCTATGCTGCTTGGAGGATAGTGTTTCCATGGAGACTTGGAATAGCAGAGGGTTCCTGTGAGATCATCTGGAAGAGGAGAAAGAAGGCGTGTTGTAACCCTAGAGGCAGAAATCTTGGCCAGTCCATGCTTCACGGCCAGCAGTGCTGGAGCCCTGTGAATGGCAGGTGTGCTGACTTGTGTGAGAGCATAGGGCAGAAGGTGTGCACTTGTAGATGGCTGGTGCACTACTGCTGAGAGAAGACTGAGGGGGCAATAGCAGTGGCAGAAGCAGTGCCCGTTTGGAGCTGAGGGTCTGGCATTGGCAGAGGAAAGAATGGGATTTAGAGATAGACAGTGGGTCTATGGTCTATCCAGTTTGCACATGAAGTGGAGTTGGTGTGCAGAGGAGACATGTGGTGATGGGAAGATGCTGGGGGAGTTGGGGAAGGCCATTCTTCCAAGGAAAGCAAGAGGAGAGGAAAATAGCATACATCCTGAATTTGGAGATTCAACTTACGAGAGATCTAAGGATTGTGAAACCAACAGAGGACCTTCTAGAAAGGACCAGTGCGATACATGTGACCTTATCAACCAAAGGTGGGGTGGAGGCCACCCTAGAAGGAGGAGGAGAAAGATAGAAAGGCTTTATTGGGTGCTCTATCCAGAGCCATTGTGTTGTCACTGGGGATGGGGGTGGGGTGAGGAGGAGACTCCAGAGAAGAGAGTGTGGTACCCAGGAATAAAAGTGCAAACCTATTATCCCATCACTCAGATGCAGTTCAGGCTGAAGCAGAAGGCAAGCCTGAACCATCTGAAAAGATCCTGTCTTCAAAAGAAGAAAGGGAGGGAAGCAGGGCAGGGCAGGTGTCCTGTGTAGCTGAGGGATATGCCTGTCTGGTTTGCAAACTGAACACCACTGAAGAGTTGGACTAGAGTGATATTGTGGTGGTGAGAGCAGAAACAAGATTGGAAGCAAATGTTTTAGCACAGTGTTAGCAAACAGAATTCCACAGGATATGAAAATATGATAAGACCAAGTTGGGTTTATGCCCAGAATGTAAGGCAGGCACTTTAATGTTACCATGCGGAAGTGGTAATGCCTCAGCCTCTGATGTCTTGAAGTTTGTTCTCAAGAAAGTAGCACTGTCAGAGATTGACTGTAAGAGAGTGTATGCCCTTGAAGGCAGGCAGCACAGAGGGACAAGGCCATCTTCTTCCCTTGGGTTGGGACATTTGTTGGGCAAAGGGGAGGTATATGTGAGGAGGAGGGGAGGTGTGAGTGGTTTATTATTCCGTCAGTTCGAATTGGAACAGTTAAAATCTCTGGTTGCAGGCCTAAAGGTAGTTATTATTATGTTTTACAAGGCCTTTTTCCTGCTTGTAGATTGATTTCATTTTAAAAAGAAAAAAAAGGCCCTGAATTGCAGATGGTTTATCAATATAAACAGAAACAGTATGGTACAGTCTTTTGTGAGGTATTGTTTGCCCAATTCTGTATTGCCTTTACTAAACACCCCTAGACCTCCTACTATAGCCTCTTTGTACTGTACTCATCTGTCCCAGCAGTGGTTACAGCGCAGGCACCTAGAGGGCCACGGGCATGCTGGGAACTTTCATTGTTGAGTCCACAGTGCTGTGGGAGCTGCCCAACATTTTCATAGGGCATCTGACCACAGATAAAGTGGCTGTTGCCTACCTCAGGGCCACATGTAGGATATGCTTGTGTGACTCCCTCATGCATAGGATCTGAGAGATAAATGGCACTGTTGTGTGTCTCTATTGATGAGTCAATTTGGCTTAAATTCAGGATTCAGCCATTTCCTGGAAGAGTGAGCCCCTTACAGGAGCCTAGGTTAATGGTGTGCTCTTTGCTGCCAACATCCCAATGGAAATGACAGATTACCCAAGCCAATTTGTTTTTCACATTTGTTTGAGAATACCCAGTGATAGAGGTGCTACTTACTCATCACTTTATGTCTCTTCTGTGTGGGCTTCTGCTCTAGACCAGGAAACTCCCAGGTTTGTGTGTACCTAGAGCAGGAGTACACCAAAGCACATCTCATCTTGACCCTACATCAGTCTTATCACTAGTATCTGGCCTCTGTTGTTCTGACTCTCCTGTACGTGCAAGCTGGGACTACCATTGTAACAGTCAGTCAATGGAGCTATGCAGGTGGCTGGAGTGTGTCTGGATGGCAGCACTCCCCCTGAGATATGCTTGACAACTCTTTATTTCTAGCCAGTGTGGCTGCTGAGGCCTGGCTAGTCAGTCCACTTGGCCAGACTGGCTCCCCTCTACACACTCCCTGTCACATACCCACTTAGCTGGGAGTCTGAATCTTACGCTAGGTCAACCCCAGCATCCCAACACTGAGTTTGTCAGGAACTCTGTGTGTTACCTTGGTCTTCAAGGGTGTCAGGGCTTTCACCCCACATTCATAGCTATGGCAGAAACACAGTGGAGGCTGGAGGCTGCTTGTTAGCAGAAAATTAATAAGCACTGGTGACAGGTTCATACATATGTAAAATGTATTTTAATTGTTTTTAGCAGGAGAGGCAAGGAATCAATACTCCAAGATGTGAAAGGTGTCCTATCAACATGTTCTTTGCTCAGGGGTCTTCTGGTGGCAGGCCATACATAGCACACTGCCACACAGATCCTGTGCCCTGTGATGAATGGTGGGCGTCCTGGCTGTATTGATACAGCAGCAAGAATGATGGAAAGTTGGGCTGAACTCTGACTTTGAGTATTCATTAGAGCTAATCATGGAGTTTCTGGCTAGAACTGTAGTTTCGATGCATACACTACAGCTTATTTCTGTTTGTTTATTATAAACCTTACACTGTCTTGTCTGCCTTCTTGTGTAAGAGACAATGCTTAGTGTCCGAAGTGGTCTTCAGTACACTCGCTAGTTCCTCTTTTCGTGAGACAGGTAGAGAGGCATCTTATACAGAGCTGTGTGTCATGTAGCCCTGGAGCAAGTGTTAGATTCATGCAGGGCTGGGCCCTGCAATTTTCTCTTCTGGCCCATAGAGGAGGCTCAGTCCCTGCATTTTAATGACGCATAGTCTCTCTCTCATTGATGCAGCCGTAAGAAGGCAAACTGAAAGCTGGCTGCTTCCAAGTTCTTCTGTAAAGGTGCCTCACTCCACATGTGTGACCAGAGGAAAATGTGGCTGTGGGTCTGGCTGGACTATCCACAAGCAGAGCACCTTCCTGCCATAGTGCAAATGGGGACAGAGGATGCGAGCCAGCAGAGCCCTGGAATCTTCCAGAGGCAAGGGTCGATGTGATACACAGAGCGTGAATGGGTGTCTGGCAGGATGTGGGTGGACGGGAGGAGGAGTGAAAGAAAAACTGCAGGATTCCAGGGGTCACTGGTTTCTGGGGCTAAAAGTGTGGAAGTGAGCTGTGTGGGAAACCAGAGGGCTGAGGCATGGTCAGGAGATATTTTAGGATTGATAAGAACATAAGATGACATAAATAAGAAAGGGGTTTGGATAAAGCCCTTCCCCATCCACTTTGGAGTAGCCAATATGGTCTAGGGAAGTGTAGAATTCCGCATAAGCATATACCAGATGGGGCCCAGCTTTGTGAGAATGTTATATGTACAAACACATAGACTAGGAACCTTAACTGCAAGGCTGGAGTGGAGTTTCCTGCACTGACAATCAGAGTTTTGTGGCATATAATAGCCAGGGGAAATTAAAACCAAGCACTATTGCAAAAGAATTTGAGTTTTACCTTTGAAAGGCCAAAAGAAGCCATTTGTGCTGCCTGCAGACATGGGCTCAGCCTTCTGCTGTGCTGTTCTTGAGGTCTGATGGCAAGTAAAGATCAGGCTATTCCTATGTGGATTCTGAGGAGGAAATACCAAATCCATCCTTGTGTGGACATTGAGCTGGGGGACAAAATCTTAGACTTTGTGGGTATTCTGACCAGGGGGAAGTAGCCTGTTCCTGTGTGGATGCTGAGTTGGTGGTCAGAGCAGCTTTATATGGACATTGAGCTGGGGACCAGACCCTTATGTGAACACTGAGTTAGGGGACCAGACCTGTTTCCATGGAGACCCTGAGCTGGGAGACCATACTTTACTGTGTGGTCATGCTAGTGGAGGTTTCCAGACTATTTCTGTGTGGACATTTGAGGTGGGAACTGATTAACTTCTATACTTTGGTCCTTAATTGTTGAAGTCATTTGTTTTCCAATTCCATTTTTCATAATAGTAAATCTCATCTGTGCCTGTCGTGTGGTCGTGGAGTAGATGGTAGTGGGTGTGGTATCAGATGTGTGAACATTGGAGAGATGAGCCTAGATCTCTTGAGGATTCCATTCCTGAAAACATGTGTGGTCTGGACTGTGCAGCTTGGGACAGCAACATGGCAGCTGTTTGCTTGTTGGCTGACCAGTGCTGCTTGGAGCTGACTGTATTGTACTGGGGGTGGGAGGTAGTGGGTGGGAGGTGCTGGCCATTCCCTGGCCACCTCTGCCTCAGCTGCTGGTCCTGAATGGCAGTGTGTCTCCTCTGCCCTCCTTGCAAAAGCTTCTTTTGTGGTCCAGAATCTCATATAGTAGAGAACCAGTGCTGCCCTGACCCTATCTTTCTCTTTGCTCCTACAGGCACTAGGAAGCTTTTATTTTCTTCACGAATCCTTAAAAAACATCTACCAGTTTGACTTTAAAGGTAAGACTTCATGCCGGCTTCCATGATCTGTTTCTGCAACCCATCCCTTGGTCTGTCCTCTCCAGGTCTCCCTGGCTTTGTTGTCATAAGAAGGCCTGCATGGTCTGGATTTGGTGTCACTTATTATTCTTAAAAGCCTGTCACCCTGGCTTCCCTGGGGGAAATGCTGCTGACCTGATGCTCTGCCTGTCCTGAGTCATATGCCAAAGACTCTGCCCCTCTTCCGCTAATCTTAGTGAACTGTAGGTTCCTTTCCTTTCCTTTCCTTTCCTTTCCTTTCCTTTCCTTTCCTTTCCTTTCCTTTCCTTTCCTTTCCTTTCCTTTCCTTTCCTTTCTTGGTTTTTTGAGACAGGGTTTCTCTGTTTAATAGTCTTGACTGTCCTGGAACTCATTTGTAGACCAAGCTGGCCTCAAACTCACAGAGATCCACCTGCCTCTGCCTCCTGAGTGCTGGGATTAAATGTGTGCACTACCACATCCTGCTAACTCTAGATTTCTTACAGGAACTCAAAGAAGATAGTAGTTTCCTACCCATGGTCCTTTGGAATAGAAGGGTTGCATATTTCAGAAACAGAGTGGATATATTTGTGGCTGTGAAAAATGCTGGCTGTCATTTAGTGACTGGTGCTGGCCCTGCACTGTTTGCCTGAGTGTCACTGCTGAGATGGCCCTTTCTGCAGTTCCCTTATTTGGACTCTTTGGGGGAACCTGCTCCCCTAAAGGGATTTCATCAGGGCCCCAACTGCCTATTCCATTCTATCACTTCTGTTGTATATGAGCCTTCTTGAATTCAATGCCAGTCTGGGGCCAGATCATGTCACTTGGAAAAGTCACTAAGTTCATGACAATTATAATAGTAACTGTTATATAAAATGTTCTTCTCACACATTTAAGTGTTTGGCTCCCAGCTGGTGTTCTATTTTGGGTTGGTAGTTGTGGAGTCTTAGATGGTGGGGCCTCTCTAGAGAGTTCTGGGTCACTGCAGTGTGGCATTGAGATATAGCCCACTTCTGCTTCTTGATCTCCAAATGTGAACAAGTTCTTGCCATTAGAGCCTCAAGCCACCTCTGCCAACACCCCTGCTAAGACTTTCTGCCATGATGGCTTGTATTTTCAAACCCTGAGCCAAAATAATCCTCTTTTTGGTTACTTTTTGTCAGGGATGTGTAACCAGTGACGTAGCCACTTTCATCTGCTGGTTCAGGTTCACTGTTGATGTTCACCCAGAGAGAGTCCCCCTAGGAGACGGAGGAGCTGTCTTTTCTGAATGCTCTAGCGGCCTGTCCAGCCTTATGATGAACAGGATTCTGGCCAACAGAGTACTTGTCACTGCTTCTGCAGCTTCAGTACACACTTGTGATTTTCAACAAGCATGTGGCCAGGATGAAGTGGCCAGGGCTGCTTTTCCAGGACTCCATGAGCATCAGGTACCAGAGCATGTCTCCAGCAGTGACATTCAGATATGGGCGTTTTTCTGCAATGCTAGGGTAAGACACAGAATAGCTTCTTAAACATGAACATCTGAGTAGTGGTGACACACAAGCCTTTAATCCCAGTACTCGGGAGGCAGAGGTAGGCAGACCTCTGAGATTGAGGTCAACCTGATCAACAGAGTAAGTTCCTGGACAGCTGAGAAAACCTATCTTGACTCCCCACCACACACAAAAGAACACCAAACTCAAGATGTTCTGAATCCATAGAACAGTTTTCATAAGAAACCATTTGCATACATTTTTTACTACTAAATGATGTTAGTCATATTGTGCCTTGCAAATGCACTGTTCATCCTGCAAAACCTCCCATTGCCACTGAAGCAGTGCCACTGTAGGCATGTGCTTAGCATGCTTCTCTCTGGGATGAGAGTCAATTCTGCAAACATCTAGTGGTCTAACCTGGTGGCTGCTGGCACTGATAGAGCCCACCAGGTCATCCCAGGCTGGGATGTGCACACAGTACTCACTCTCCTGGTTGGCGGGAGTCACAGCAAGAAATCTTGATAGATTTAAGAATTAGTAACCCAAATTGAAAAGGTAAGAACATAATTGGGAATTTAAGGAGTCTCTAAAAGTACAGCAGAGATAGTGGGAACTTCTAATTTCTGGTCCAGTATACATTGTTTGGAAGATGTGGTTCCCATTCTCACAGATGCAAGCAGAACAACTTTTATGTATCCAACAGGGAATAAGGTCATAGGGCAAACTCACCCACCCACACACACACAGAGACAGGTAGTTACAGGGGCATGGTTGCCAGGAGCAGGCACACCTCTGGGTGTGTACATGGAACAGGATTTGACTGGGTCCAGGAGGCTGGTGTGGATGTGCTTGAGGAGGAAGGCTTTCAGGATCCATGTGTTTGAGTTTTTCTTCTAGGAGTCCCACAGAAATCTCACAGGCAAGGTCAGGTACTGCATTCTGCTTCACAGGGCCTGCTGTCAAGGAAACCAAGTCTCCAGTTGACTAGATTCTCATCAGAACCCATCTGGCCAAGAAATTGAGATAGTCAACCCAGCTTCTCGCCAACTTCTTGTGAGATACAGGGCTGCCAATCAGTGGGAAGATCACAGGCTGGGGTAGATGTAGTGGAAGACATGTGCTGCTCTTAGTCTGTGAGATGTCTCCCTGGAAATCCTCAGGCAGCAGAGGCAAGCACAAGGATGGGAAAAAGGAAGACTGAGTGTCTGACACATAGCAGCCAGGGACGTGGCCCCAGCCCAACACATCTGTCTGCTTCTTTAACCCAGTGGCTCATGTTCTGTCTTCAACAACACACTCAAAACTTAAAAATCAGGTTAAGGAGATGAACCAATTCTCTGGCACAGACTCAAATATGACAGAAATCTAGAGCAATTGTGCTGGGAATTTAAACTGAGTGTGGTTAAGATGCCCAGGACTGAGGTGCAGGAAAGTAAAAATGAAACTCACAGTAAACAGAAAAAAGAAATAAAGATTAGAGACAAAATTAATGGAATTGAATATAAGAAATCGGAGAAAATTGGTTCTTAGAAAAGATCTATCAAATCAATACACTGTTAGCCCCATGATACAAAGTCTTGATAACAGAAATGAGTAAGGGACCACCACTGATACCAGGGGAACAACAATTTGATAACAAGTCTGTGCCTTTAAGTTTAATAATACGGTGGAGCAACTGCAGGAACAGCACAGGCTGAACACTTGTGCAAGGCTTTGCAGTTGAAAATACCTACACCTGTGAGTGAGGCTAAGCCAGAGGTAAACCTTCTGAAAAACAGCGCCAGGCTTGGCAGGGTCACTGGGGAAGCTATCGAGGAAACCATAGCATTTTCTACGAAGTTTCCAGGTACAAGCCAAGGAGCACCTCATGGCTTGTTCTGCATGCTAGCACTGCTTGAATCCCCAAACCAGACGGAGACATTGGAAAGAGGGAAATCGACAGACTGCTTCATGAAAACAAAATGCAAGAGTTCTCAGGAAGATGTTAGCAATGTGTAAGAAGGATTCTGCACTGTGAACAGTTGGAGTTTACTCTAGACATGCAATTGACATCACATTCTAAAATCAGCCAATAAAATTGTTCACACCATCTGTTAAAGACAGAAAACCTCATGGTTGGGTCAGTAGATGCAGAAAAAGTATATGGCAGAACCCAGCAAATGCTCTCAGCAAACTAGGAATAGAGACGACCATCCTCTACTGGACAAGAAAATCAGCTGCAACACCCCCTGGAAAAATGAACGGTGTGTCATTAGAGAGGGATGCTGGCTAGCCACCGAGAGATGTGAGCAGGTGGAAGATGCTGGTCTGATGGCTACACAGTGCAGGATCCCAGCCGTGACTGTCTGGAGATGGAAGAACTCTAGTGATGTAGAGAATGTGGCCAGGTGGAGTAAAGTGATATGTCTGGGCACAGAAGACATTTTGGACAGAAAAATTTGTGTCATATGGTACATGACAGTTGTATGCTTTTGTCAAAACCCATAGCATTGCAGCATGAAAAGCAAAGCCTAAAGTACACTGGACTTCAGTGGGTCGCACACTCTATGAGACGTGTGGAATAGGTATATGTGCAGTCTCTACTGCCTCTGAAAATGACATTTTTAGGATGTGCCCTCCATCCCATCTCTTCCTTATCCCCAGGGAACAAGATGCTCACTGGATTCCTTCTAAACACAGTGGCTTCCTGCAGGCCCTGCCATTCCTTCACCTATGTTTACATGTAGACCTGCTTGCCCTCAGCCATGTAGCACAGCCCCTTCTGTATCCATGAGGTGTTCCTCCTTGGTGTATGTCTTCAGCTGAGGCATGGGCTGCTAGGAGAGGTGTACAGCCAGAATTGCTGAGGAGGCCAGAGTGAGCCAAGCTTTCGAGTGGTGTTTTCTCTCACTGGTGTGTGACATTTTCTGATTATGTAGCTGACTGTTCTTACTGTCCAGCTGATCCGCAGGAATAGCCATGTGACTGAGTGTTTGACAGCAATGTGTGTGTGTGTTCTTTCCCCTTGCGTAACTGCTTCCCTGTCTGAGTGGGTCCCTGCCATTACTTTTTCCTCTCAAGAGCACAGGGCCACCAAAAGAATAGATGTGATGACAAGAACATTTTAGCTTTGTGGGTCTGATGGAGGGGCATTACACAGCCCACTGACAAGCCTGTTGGGAAAGTTACCTGCCTTGATACCCCAGGATTATCTGTTTTAACCTTCAGCCTCTCTGGTGGAAGCTTCTACTCCCCGGGTTTTCCAGTGCCCTTCCACCAGACACTTGGCCACCCTAGCATGAACTGGGTACCAACTGTGGGATTGATGGGTGTTTGCAGCAAATGCTCCTGCGGCCAAGTGCACTTCTGCCCCAGCACAGGGCTCATGGGGACCTGTCTGACCCTGCCTACCCACCCTGGGTGCTGGCTCCATGCTCTGCTGAGGCTTTGTTCTCTCTGAGTGAGGAAGACACAGAGATACAGTTGCCCTTCTGCAGTGAAGGTGGTGGCGTTGGCTTCAAAGCTAAGCACACTCATGTTCTCTAGTATCCACTTGAATCTGAGGAATATAATCAGAGGCCCTTGGTACATTTAGTTCATAGCTGACCCAGTCCCCGGACAGGCTTCCAGGGGCTTTCAGTCCCTGTTGCATTCATTATGAGCCATCAGTACAACCAAAACCAGATCATAGACCTGAACGGAGATCCCTAACTCTAGCTGTTTCCTTAGAATCAAAACTTTGTTTTTACGTGGGTTCAGGCATCTATCCCTTCATGTCCCTGGAACTGCATACCTCAGCCAGCTCCCACTGTCTACTTTCATCCCTAGTATGGAAAGCACTGCAGAATGGGAAAATCCTGCTCCTCCTAGAATATGAAGACATCCCTAAAATCCTGGCAGCCGTTGATCCAAGGCTAGTCTCCAAGAACCTGCTTGACAACTCAAGAACTTCTTTCTATTCTTGGCTCAGGGATCTTGGGGTGCTGGGACTGGTAGCCAGGATACAAGACTATCTGGGCTATGTTCTAGCCTTGGGAACCAAATGTTGCCTGACCCTTCTGGCACCTTGCTGAAGCCAGCAGTTCTCTTGCCCTGCCTGCAAGGGCTGTGAGGAATACATTCTCATGCTTATCATGTACCACTGAATGTGGGACACTTGTCCATAGAAAGGACCTCTCTCAGGCCTGCCTGTGGAAGGACTCAAACCAGGGCCAGTCACAGCACTGTTAATCCAGGAGGGGTAGGATGGCAGCTAGCAAGGCAAGCCTGAAGAGTACCTGCCCTGTGTCCCTGTCTACATCTAATGTAAAAATTGTTCCCTGGAATATGAGTAATGTCATTCGTATGTGAAGAGGAAATCGATGTTATTAAATAAATTCATGTGAAGGTCTGAGTGAATGGTAATTCCACAGCCCTCTTAAATATATTCACGGCTTTCAAAGAGGGTGCCAATTAGCCCCTGTAAATCTGCAAGCTGGGAGCTCTTAGGGGATAATGAAGTAGAGTGTCAGGTTCCAGGTCATGGAACAAGAATTTATGAGCCACAGGTGCCTCTGGAGCAGCCGTTGGCCCCTTGCCAGCTTGGAGGCATCCCTCTGACCCAGGGCTGCTGTGGTAGGGCATGGCATCCCCCTGTACATGTGGCTGGTCGGTAGGGTATAGTGACGGAATCCTTAATTCATGTATCCTTCTATCTTTTCCAGCTAAGAAGTATAAAAAAGTCACTGGCAAAGAGATCTATTCTGACACTTTGGAGAGCACGCCCATGCTGGAGAAGGAGAAGTTCCCACAGGACTACTTTCCCGAGGTGTGTGAGGACTGGTTTCTCCTCATCAGCACACTGATTATTAGATGAGTGAGTTAGAAGTGGTGTAGGTTGGACTGTCATCCACTGTCAGCAGTCACAGCGCTGTCACACTGTGGGACTGTTTTCCTTGGAGTTTGGGGGGTGATCTGCCCTGGATAAGGGCACAGAGAACCTAAGAGCTCAGGTTTTGTTGTTATTAAACTTAGAGCATCACTTGTGGGCATGAGAACCACTCCCCAAAGACAAGAAAAATGTCTTCATTCTCCCTTGGGCTGATACTGCAACTGGGAGTCACTGTGTTCTGTATTGTATATGCCATGCTATGCAGGAATTATGCACATGGTACACCTTCACCTTCCTGGGGGGCTGGAGTGAGAGCTAAGACCCAGAGGAAACTCTTGGTTGTCTCAGTCAGTGAAGACACAGAAGCTAACACAGAATTGGTGGGTTAATGATACATGCTATCAGTTGCACTGCTTGATAGAGTTTAGAAATTAAAAAGCCAAAAGCTGCTTTCTGCCTCTCTACTCAGATATGAGTAGCTTCCTTAGGCTTCATCTTGACCCCTGCCCTGAATCATCTGTTAAGACACGGTAAATGTTGGATGCCCTGGCTGGAAGGTTTTTAGGTGTCGAGGTGGGAAGAACTGAGAATTGGCCCCGATGATACTGGCTGTTCATACATGTCCTACCTTTGCCATGATGTTGGAGGCACTCTGACCATTCCCAAGGACTGCTCTGTGGCTCTCTCTTATGAGATGGTCTGCACTTGCTCAGAGCTGGTTTTCAACAAGGCCACACACAAATTTATTAACTTGCGTTGTAATTGTGCCTTGCCTGAAAGGATCATGGCCGCCTCTTGTCAGCTTGTGGCTTGGCTTCCCCATCCATTGTCCCCCGGCCAGAGATGTTCCCAGTCTCTTGTCCTCCACTGGCTCAGGTCTACCCTGGCTCAGTTTCTTGGCCCTTCTGCTTCAGGCATCCTGAGAGTGGAGGAGGGTGGCAGCGAAGGTTTCAGTCTTCTGTGTCTGTATATAATGACACCTGAATCTGAATGTTACTGATAAACACGGAAGGATCCCGTGGATGTTGTTCCCATGAAAAAGCCATGAGCCAAAAACGCCAGCTTTAGAGTCTAGTTACTGCTGATTTTGGGTTTCTTTACCCCAGAGGTCTCTGGGATCTCATTCATTATGTCATCTCTTATTCAGAATGGTCAGGGCTTGAGGAGTTCATGTAGAAATGATGGGTGCTGGGGCTCTGGCTTTGAGGTGTTCCCTTGTGGGCAGGTGGCGTTCACTGAAAGGTATTGCTAAGCATAGGCACAAGCTGTGGTGTATGTTCCAGTTCCCTGGGGAGGCAGTGTTTTGAGATCACCCCCTCCCCGCACCAAGCTTCTCTTTTCCCCACTTTAAATACTTTTTTAAACTGTCTCACATACTGAGAAGTGTGCAAATAGACAGACATGTGGGCCCCATCCAACTAGAGTGAATCTGTGACCATACACACTCCCTGTGTCTTGTGTGTGACTGTTACTGAGGCCCTCATCCTGTACTCCCCAGGAGGCTCTCCTGAGGACAGTGTCTGCCCTCTCTCTAAAAGCCCCAAGTGTGCCTGGTCTCTGATGATCCCTGCACTGTGCCCTGTGTTTTAATTCTTGGGGATGCAGCTGCGCTGTGCATCTCTCGTACCTCTGCACATAACAGCAGATATCTTGTGTCATCCACAAGAACCAGCAGGTAGCCACCATCCCCCCACAGCCACGTGTGGCCTCCCTGCTGCCTTTTTCTCACATCAGTTCTTGAATTCCATAGCTGGAATCCCATCACAGCTTCATCTACTGCACTTCATCTGGGGTCTTAGCTATGCCCTACCACCAATATAGGGAGGATACCCTTTGCTCTTTAGGCCAATTCTCTGTCCCTTCATGGCACTGACAAAGTAGAACCTGCATCAGGACAGAGTATGAGAGGCTGACTCCTTCCCATAGAAAAGTGACCACTGCCTGGGTCCATTTCTTCCTGTGCTTAGCAGATAGCTGGTCAGGGCCTCATTCATGTTGTCTGCAGGCAGAGAAAAGGATGCATCTGCATTGTTTTGTTGAGTCAGTAGTCCTGTCTGGCTTCGCAGAGATCTGAGTGCTTCATGAGTGCTGAGATTTAAGGCATGCAGCATCATCCTTAGGATATCTTTGAAGGATGAACTCTCATCTTGGGAATGCCACAGGATGTCTTTAGGTGGATCCCTGTCTTCACTTAGAACAAGTTGCTGTCCACGATTGTCAGCTGGTTCCCAGACCTGCATGGTGGCTGGCTCCTGGGCCTGCAGGGAACATGCGTGCTCAACTAGGGAGTGTACCCTTATGTCTGGGATGTGCAGTGCGCTCTCACATGTCCTTTCACCACAGTAATGAGCAGAAACAAACCCTCGTTTGAAAGCCACAAACTCCAACACCTTCTGTCAGTTCCGTGGTGCTTCTTAATGCACAGAAACTCACAGAGCACGTTGTGTTCCACAGGGTAGGGCCCAGGGCTCCAGTGCAGAAATCAGCAGCAGCTCTATTTAGACCCTCGGTATCCCCTCCTGGGCTTGCCCCTTCATGCCTTCTGCCAGGCCGTCATTGCACCCAGCACATTTAGGGGAGAGAATTAGTTGAAGACTGATCTCTCTTTCTTTTATTGCCATCACTTAAGGATAATCTAAATGTAATTACTGTGATGGAGGCATAATGCAATTCCAAATAATGATGGCCCTCTGCTTCTAAAACTAACAAAACTTTCTCTGCTGATTTATGGGTGCTTCTGGCTCAGTATGAATTTCAAATGACGCCTCTGGGAGCAACACTCCAGATAACGCGAGGCCATTTTTAAAAAGCAGATTTGTGTAGTCGATCGGACCGAGTCATTTTTTTCCTCTTGGCCGTGGTGAGAAATTGGTTGTTACCATAGATCACAGGCCCTACTGCATGTGCCCATGAAAGATGAATTAATTCCACTAATGCTCCAAGCAGGCCTTCCTCAGTGGGGCTGCTTGGTGATAACCTTCTGCAGCCCCTCTGTTCTCCGGCTGCGATTTATGCTCTCTCAGTAGATGAAGCTGCCTGGATTTGCAATTCATCTGCCGGCTCAAGGAACCCCATTAATGGGGAACTGAGCAGAGGCCACATGAGGTGAGCACTGTGTCCTCCTTCTAGGCCTGTGTGGGTTCCATTTCTGTGACCGTGGTCCCTTTCAGAGAGGAGAAGCCATGTGAGAGCCTGAATGCCATCACCCCAGAGATATGAGAACCTTGCCATCCCCATCGCTCAGAGAAGTTCATAAGTGAAGGTTTCAGAAGGTTAGCAGTGAGAGGAAAGTCCCAGAACATGGTCTCCTGGAAGTGACCCATCAAAGTCGCGCTCCACCTACCCTCTGCACACTGCTCCCATCTGCAATGGCCAGGTGACGACTTCGTAGCTGGGAACGTCTAGGCCTTCCAAGGCCTTTACTATGGCCTGGGTTCCTGACTCTATGCCCGTCTGTGTGGCCCTTTCCCACCCTCCATACCAAACATAGTCGTAAGTAGGTGTGTGTTTGTGTTTACATGTACATGGGTTAGTTCCTTTGCATGTATTTGTGTGTACTGTACATAGAAGGTCTCAGGGAGGCCCTACTAAGAAGTCTCCTTGTCAAAAAGGCAGCCCATGGTCGCTGATGGGGGTGGGGTGTGCTCCTGTGGGCTAGTCCCAAGTATTCTTCCTTGACCGTAAAAGGGAGATGAGTTGTCAGAAAGATAAAACCTTGGTCCAGAAGCAAGGAATCAGTCCCAGTTCTGTTCCCTTTTTCTGGTTGCTGGCAGTCTGAGGAAGTTTGGGGCTCATTTCTTTCTGGTTGAAGGGAGAGCTTTGCTCTGCAGACCTCCTTTCAGGTCATGAAGGGAGTGTGGGATGCTGAAGGAGGACTGTCTTTCAGGTCACTGAAGGAGGACTATCTTTTGAAGCTCAGTAGAGCCCACTGGCCCTTGGGAGGACAGAGATACTTCTCAGCTCAGACCCAGAACATGGACAAAGCCAAGGCCAAACACTGTGGGAGTGCCTTAGGTGGTAGCTACTTCTTTCCATTCTGTCACAATGTTAGCAGTAAAGTCTGAGTGATCATAGTTGTAGTGATGAGTGGGCCTCAGAGGCAAGATGTTCTGTAAATATTTTACCAAACTATCGGGTTTTACAAATATTAACTGTATATTTCATAAGATTCACCTATAAGTCATGGAAAGTCTCACAACTAGCTAGAATCCTAATTGCAGTTATTACCAATATCTGTTACAAAAAAGTACACTTTTTGTTGTGTATTCAATTAGTAATTTGATGTTGAAGTCAGTGCTCTATTATGGAAATTTAATTTCTACCACAATATGCATGTGTGTATTCAAAATACCAAATGTACATGTGTATCTTACTTTACACAAGTTTGAAAACTAAGGAGAAAATAATTTCTGGTTCTAAAATTCATAAATGCCTTTCATTTGCTATGGCAGTGAAGCTGTTGCCCACTATATAATTGTAGGCAAAGTGCAAGTATTCAATTTGGAGTCAGAGATTGGAAGTGTGACTGCAGGTGGACTGGGCTTGCTGCTTCTCTGGGGGAACCTTTAGGAAGGGACGGGTGACCCCAGGATGGCTGATCCTCTCAGTGGAGCACACTGCTCTGTGTCATGTCCAGCTCTCTATGTTGTGAGCCTGTGTGTACTGGACCTTAAGACAAGTGTAGGCCTGGTCTTGGATGAAGAGGAACCCATGCTGTGCTGCAAGCATGAACTCCCAAGGTGCTAAGAACATGGTGAGTGTAGGACCACACAGAGTGATGCCTGAGCTTGGGAGAGGTGGCCAGGTCTCTTTGTACCATAAGGACATCCAGTGTAGATTCTAAATTAGTTATGATGCTGACTGTATTAGTCAGGGTTCTTTAGAGGAACATAACTTATAAAATGAATCTCTATCTATCTTATATATCTATTTATTTATCTATCTATCTAGAAAGGGGATTTAATAGAATGATTTACAGGATGCGGTCCAAGTGTCATGGAGTTAAACTGAGCTATTTCTGATATGTAGAGGAGTAAGAGACTGAAGACAAAACTACCCTACATCTCTGGATCCTCATTTTGTTTTCTTTTATTCTTATTTTATGTGTATGGATATTTTGTCTGTATGTATGTATGTGCACCATGAATGTGCCTGGTGCCCAAGGAGGTCAAAGAGAATGCTGAACCCCTGGGAACTGAAGTTAGAAGTGGTTGTGAACCACCATGTATGTGCTGGGAACCAAACTTGAGTGGGTCCTCTACAAGAGTAACAAGTACTCCTAACCAATGAGCCATCTCTCCAGCCCTCTTTGCATCCCTCTTAAGGCAGATAATGTTTTAGAAATTAATTAATTCCCTTGTGGTCACTTATACCCCTGCCCACCTGGGCACCATGGAGGAGATGTCCTCTTCCCTGGTCCTCTGCCAGCCACAAAGTACCCGAGCCTCTCAAGACTCATCTGTTCTCTTCTGTCCCCAAGATAGAATACCAGGCACTGCAAAGGATACCTACTCTGTGGGACACTCTCCTTAGGGAGACGAGACACTTGTTCTCACCTCCTGTTTGACCTGGGGGTGCGGGAGGACCTCCTCTCTGCCCACAGGAATTCTACTCCCAACACTGAGAGGCAATGAGGTGGTTTTCTTCTGTAGAGGTGTGTAAATTAAAAGTAAAGTAGAATTTAAAGTTCAGTTCTTTCATTCATATACATTGAGTGCTGGTAAGGCCATTGTCCCACAGGAAGGTCTAATTTCAGCAGACTGCTTCATGTGCCTTGTGTGCACGCGAGCAGTGTTGGTAGCAGTGCTGCAGCAACATTGGGACTGGAAGCTTGGGAGGCCCAGCAGTATGTGTGGTGTGTCTGAGACTATAGTCAAGAGCAAGTCCAGGTTCTTCCCCACTCTTTTTCCCTCCCCTTCCCATGACTTTCTGTTTTTTCTATTTTTTTTCATCATTTCAGAACCAAGCAGGGGCTTCCCAGACTCTGAATTGAAGATGGATGTTATAATCACACAGTAGCTCAGAATTGAGTATAATAAAGGGTTCTTTATTCAGGGATACACTCACAGATCACAGTCCTCTGCATGGCGGGAAACAGAAACAGAATCCAGCAGTGGAGAGCATGCAAGCTTTAAGGCTGCATTTATAGATAAGAGACCACGCCCAAGTGGGTTGGTATCTTAAAGACTATTGGCTGAAGGAGTTCCCACAGCACTGAATAGTGATTGTTTGTTTGTTTGGAGGGAGAAGCACAGGGTAAAAGTGACCACCTTTCTTTAGTCCAGCCTTCCCTTAGTAGCTCTAGCTTGAGCACTAGGTAGTTTGTCAACCACAGAAAGTTCTTTCCCACAGTTTTGGATCCCAGTAGCATAACATCTGGTGAGGGCTGCATCCTTTTCCAAGGAGGACCTGGCTACCTGCCCTCCACAAGCCCAAATACATGTTCTGTTGTGGCAGAAAGCAGGCAAGGGATGAAAAGGTCCCCTTCATCAAGCCCCTTTGCAAGAAGGCCCAGCCCTGGTGCCAGGGCCCCTGCCACTCAGCCCTATCAAATTGGAGGTCAGCTGGCAATATCAGGATTTAGGGCCATTCAGACCACAGCTCCTGCTCTGCCTAGTAGCTGCCCCACATGTGGATGTGAACACTGCATGCTATATAACTGCTGGGAGTGACCCTTAGAGCTAGTAGATTGGGAGTTTGAGGCCAGCCTAGACTGTGTAGCAAGGCATTATCCCCAAAACAAACAAGCAAACAAAAGATGGGATGCTTCTTAGCTGTGCCATGAGCACAGATGAACCCTGGGACTTCCATTTCTCTGTTGCTGATGGTGTAACCTTTACTTTTCAGTGCAAATGGTCGAGAAAAGGCTTCATCAGGACGCGGTGGTGCATTGCTGACTGGTATGTTCCATGGCATCTCATTACTGTCTCCACTCAATAATTTTTCTTCTTCTTCTTTTCTTAACATACCAATCCTAGTTCCCACTCTCTCCCCTCCTCCTGCTCCCCTGATTGTCCACCCACTCCTCAGAGAGGGTGAGGCTTTCCACGGGGAGTCAACAAAGTCTGGCACGTCACTTTGATGCAGGACCAAGTCTTTCCCACTGGATCTAGACTGAGCAAGGCATCCCTCCATAAAGAACGGGCTCCAAAAAGCCAGTTCAAGCACTAGGGATAAATCCTGGTCCCCTGCCAGTGGCCCCACAGACTACCCCAGTCACACAACTGTCACCACATTCAGAAGACATAGTTTGGTCCTATGCAGCTTCCCCTGCTATCAGTCCAGAGTCAATGAGCTCCCACTAGCTCAGGTTAGCTATTTCTATGGGTATTCCCATCATGGTCTTCACCCCTTTGCTCCTGCCTCTCTTCGACTCGAGTTTGGTAGCTCAGCCCAGGGTTTAGCTGTGTATCTCTGCATCTGCTTTCATCAGTTACTAGATGAAAGTTCTATGATGACAATTAGGGTCATCATCAATCTGATTGATTACAATGGCAAGGCACCCTCTCACTATTGCTTAGGGTCTTAGCTGGGATCATCCTTGTGGATTCCATCAATCTGATTGATTACAATGGCAAGGCACCCTCTCACTATTGCTTAGGGTCTTAGCTGGGATCATCCTTGTGGATTCCTGGGAATTTCCCTAGTGCCAGGTTTCTTGCCAGCCCCAAGAAATGGCTCCCTCAATCAAGATAACTCTCTCCTTGCTCTCCCTCTCTATCCTTTCCCTGTCTTGACCATCCTGTTCCCCCATGTTCTCCTCTTCTCTCTCCCACCCTCTCATCCTCCCTCCCCCTCACCCACCCCAGAAGTTCCCAATTTTCTCAGGGGGATCCATGTATGTGTCTCTTAGGGTTCTCCTTGTTCCCTAGTTTCTCTGGGGTCGTGGACTATAGGCTGGTTATCCTGTGCTTTATATCTAATATTCACTTAGGAGTGAGGATATACCGTGTTTGATTTTTGGGTCTGGGTTACCTCACTCAGGATTTTTTTTTCTAGTTCCATTCATTTCCTTACAAATTTCAAGATGTTGTTGTTTTTCACCATTCAGTAGTGCTCCTCTACGTCATAGTTTTGAGAGTAATTTTCACCCTTCTTTTGTATGTGTCGCAATGATGTTATCAAAGACTCTACTCACTTAGAGCAGGGCCTGCTGCTCAAACTGCCCAATAACTCCTCTTTTGGTTGGTGGTGATACCACGCGGCACAGAGTCATTTCCTGTTCCCTGTAAGGTGGAGGTTCAGGTGTTCAGTACAAATGAAGGCCGGAAGACCTCTCATCCATCCTCAAGTGTGACCTGTGTGTACCAGAGCCCACTGCACAGTTGAACTGGTAGGGAGGCCTCCCATTAGGTCCCAGGCCACAAAGTTAAGCTCTGCAGTGACAGCCTAAGGTTATTGGGCACAGACAAAAGAGGCCCTAGCTCCACTCACCTGTCTGTCCCAGTGTATTCTTCCTTTGGATGAGCATT
This sequence comes from Dicrostonyx torquatus, assembly GCA_028555095.1. NCBI lineage: Eukaryota > Metazoa > Chordata > Mammalia > Rodentia > Cricetidae > Dicrostonyx > Dicrostonyx torquatus. Next base: position 5,142,382 of record JAQHUG010000118.1, read on the forward strand.
CTCCTTAGTAATGTCCACCTGAGAACTACAGATGGGTGGCTCAGTTCTCAGCTCCTGAAACAATTGACTAACCCCTGGTTTCTATAGTTGAGCTAAGGTACTGGCCCCTAGAGCTGGTCAGGACAATGTCCAGAATGGACATGGGGGAAAGGAGCAGATGCTTCCTAAGATAGCGCTAATGACCCAATCCAGAAGGTGGCTGGCCACCCGTGCTGCCCTTTTCCTCATTCTCAGGGACCAACTTCTCCCTATACAGTATGGGAGGTCCATTTAGGCATGGAGCTAGTGGCCGAGTGATTGGGCTCCCCTTCACCTTGCTGCTGAAGAGAAATGGTGAGGTTCAGTTCCAGTGCCCTGTAGAAGATGCAGCATGGTAGTATGCACCTTTGGGATGGTGTGAAACCATTACCTAGTAAGGCAGATGGTCCATGGTAGCTGGAGATGCCTGGGGACTTCACCAGTCATGGAAAAGGCTGATGCAGACTTCACTCTGGCCTCGTCAAGTCCATATGCATGAGGCACCTTAGGCTGCCTGCTCAAAGACAGTGGAAAAACAGTTTTCCTGTCTTACAGGGTCCCCAACAGTGGTTCATCCCTGTTGGTTCGTCTGCTCTTGGGAGCAGAGACTCAGAGAGAAGCATTCTCCTTCTTGAAGCTGGGCTTACAGCTTACAGGAAGTTCTATAATACTATCTTTTTATTTAAAGGAAAATCGTTTACTATTACTCTAGTTTACTTGGTCAGAGTGATGATTTATTGGAGATCTAACAGAAGGCCTCATGCCTTCTGGCCATGGGGAGACAATGCTGTAGTTTACTCTGGAGTGACTAAGGATGGGTGCCCAGGGCTTTGATCCTAAACTGAGGAAGAGGGTGGGATACAGAGAGGAATAGATCTGTTCAGGGTCATAAGGTCCCTTTCTTTGTTTATTGCAGTGCCTTCGACTTGGTGAACATCCATCTTTTTCATGATGCATCCAACTTAGTGGCCTGGGAGACAAGTCCCTCGGTGTACTCGGGTGTCAGGCATAAGGCCCTGGGCTATGTGCTCGACAGGTAGGTGTTGTCCCCTAGCTACTTCTGAGCATGGCTGAGGCTGCTCTGAGGCCACTTTGTGGTGATTTCTGTTTTCCTGTTTGAGAATATCAAAATTCTGGAATATCAGCCCAAAAGGAATATAAATTCTCCAGGTCCAACCACTGGCTGAGCAGCCCCTGAGCAAATGACTGCACATTACTTTCCTTCTGTGTTCTACGGGGAAATGAAGAGAGCTGGGCCTTGAAGAGGAGGGGAAATGCAATGACAGCGTGGCATCTCAGAATTGCCACGGCTGTATTTAGTTGTGGATTTGAGAATGGGTACCTCTGGTGCTCTGACTGGTTAGCTCAAGGAAACTCTGCTGCCCAGCCGTGGTGTTGCCCTCTTCCTGCTTTTGTCTTTTTCCTGTCTAGCAGGCCTGTTTGTGCTTCCTGGACAAAGGGTGATCCCTGAGGAAGGGATGGTGACCTTAGTGACCATCACCTTCTGCTGGGACTCCCACATGCTCCTCTGTCTGTGATAGCCTGTGTGATCCTGAGTGGGTCAGGAGTAATGGGCTATCATCCAGAGAAGATGGTGGCCTGTTGGGAGATGCTGCCAGCAGGGCTACATGGCTTCTTTCTGACTTTGCCTACTTTCTCCCAGCATTCAGTTTAATTTTCCCACCTAGCTCTTTTCTGCCGTATCACAGGCCAAAGTAGTTTTTTTTATTGGTTAACCGATAAAACCAACACATATACAGAAGGACATCCCACACCAGTGACCCTGACTGATAGAATGAATCTGGACCTGGGTACCAGTATCCATCTGACTTACAGATAGGCATTCTCTGAAGCCCAGTCTGGGGAACACTTCTGACTCTAGACTTTTCCTTATGGTCCTCAAATTGATCCTCTTGCCTTGTAATAGGAAAGGATCAACTCTGGTTTATTCCAGCCACTTCCTGCAGACCAGGGCAGACGGTCTTGGTTCTTCCTGAGCCTCACACTGTTTCTTGGAGGCCTGGCTCTGTCCTCACCCCAGAGCAAGTGTGACACATTGATCTCAGAGGAGAGAAAATGGAGTATATGGGGTTTTATCTGGCTTGACTTTACTCTCCTTTCCTCATCCCATCCTGACCTCCACTCAGATCTTAGCCTCCCTCTAGCCTGCGTCTGTTCTCCTTATGCTTTTCCATCCCCCACACCTTTACAGAGCACTTCCTGTCTGGTCTCCTGAAGTAGCCATCAGTGAGTACAGGCATTTTGCTAAGCAGAGGATTCTGCAATCCCCAAATCACCACCTGTCCCTGGGACAGTCATATTGATAGTTGCTGTGTCCCTGAGAGAGAACACACTGGTTGTGATGTGCTAACTCCTGACCCACGCAGGAAGAAAAGAGCGGCAGGATGCAGGACATTTACTGAACCTATACAGGCTTCTTAGAAGATGTGTGCGTCTGAAGGAAAAACAGTCCCCCAGACCTCCCAGGGACTAGAGTCCCACCTCTAGTCACATGTATCATGTTGTTCCCACACCATGAAATTCTTGAGGGCAGAGCTAGCAGACTCCCATGATGGGAGATCCTAGGGAGTATGCAAATTTCAGGTCCATGGCATCAGATGAGGTCCTAAAGAATAGCAGCTAGGGAGGTCCTTATGTTAGCCTTTAGCACAAGACCTCTCTCCTCCTGTGCCTTGTGAGAATTTGTGTGTGTGCGCGCGCGTGTGTGTGTGTGTGTGTGTGTGTGTGTGTGTGTGTGTGTGTGCGCGCGCGCACACGCGCGCAGTGTCTGGGTGAGTGTGGGCATGTTTGTGCATGTGAATACACACATGTGTTTGTGGGGCTTGTACTAGGCAAATTTGTACATGTATGTCTGTGCCATAATTGGTGTGCCCCTAATGTGAGAGGCAAAGCTGGGTCCTCTGGACCATGGTGTCACTGTAGGGTGGGACTGGAACCACTGAACACCCTACCATCTCTCTCTTCAGTGGCACATTAGGAGCTTATTCCATGAGTTCCTCCTCTGTTGCCTTTATTGTATTATTATTATGTGCATCTGAAGTGGTCTCTATACAAGGAGTCAGGAGATAGTGTCTCATCCCTGTGCCATCATTAGACAAGCACAAGGCTAGTGACCTCTGGAGACCATGTCATCATGCGAGAGAGGTCAGCCTATGGTCCTTCTACTGGCTCTGTTCCTTCGTTGACCTCTCCAGTATAAGGGAGGCCTGATATTTTTCCTATTGTTGCCCCACTCTGAGGGCTTATCTTTAAAATCTGTATGCAGCCACACCCTTTCATCTGGGACTGATTCCCAAGCAGGTATGATACCAAGCTTGGAGCCTGAGCTCAGCACCCACTATAGGATGCAGCTCAGGCAATTGGAGATAGGTTTAGGTGATTGACCCCAACAAAGAGTCCAATTTCTGTGCATTTCTGTCTTTCCCACATAATCTATGAACCCAGAGGCCTTCATACTTTGGTGTCCTCAACTCATTCTTCCTGACCCTTGTACTTCACCAGCCCTACTTTCAGGTACCTCTGGTGTGTGCCCTGCCCAGCCATGCTTGTGTGGAGTTACCATGATAATGTTGCCCACTAGCTCCTGGAGTGGAAAAGTAACTGATGCTGCTCCCATCAAGACCAGACACTGAGGACAGTACTGGACTGATAGTGTCTCACCTCAGGGTCATGTCTACATTTCAAAGAGATTGCTAGAGTCTTGGGTAGGTGCCCCTGGAACCTCCCTCCTGGAAGGTTCCTCTGTGGTGCTGGTACGTCCTTCATGGGGCTGTCTTCCCGGGCTAGTGAATCCACGGCCAGCAGCAAGAGCCTTGTCTGAGTGGTTCTTCCTGCTGTTTGCTCCATGGCCCTTTTTCTAGGACCTCCCAGGGAGCTGGGAGCTGAGAGAGACCAAATGTCCATCAGTCCTGGTGACCATGGTCAGCTTGTCACTGTAGTAAGGCATTAGAATGTGTCATTGCCCTACAGCACCATGCCTCCAGAAAAGCAGCCTTGGGGTCTGGGGGCCACTTTTCTGCATCTTTGCATTCCAATGAATGGCTTCTGTGGCGAGCTCAGCCAGCCGCAGATCCGGACCTCCACAGCGTAGGGCTGGGCCGCTGGGCACAAAGGGGCACTCTGCAGGAGTGGTGAATAATGGCCCGCCCTTTCATCGGGAGGCTAACCTTTTGGCAGCCACCAGCAGACTGCATTTTACTGTGCTGATTGGGGAGGACAATGCTGTACTGGCCTTTGAATGGACACCGCCACCAACAGCGCTGTATTCACAGCAGCACTGGGAACCGTGTGAGCATTGTCTGCAGGCCCCACTGAGCTGCAGGAGACAGTGAGGAAGCTGGGATGAAGAGGCTGGCTTCTTTGGTTTAATCTCCCTGTCCAGCCTGTAGGTCCCATCAGACTCAGGGATAGACAGCCTTGTATCCCTGTCCACAAAAGAGCAAGAAAGATGGTGTTAAAGCCAGGAGTCACCAGTATGTCATAACTTGCCTCCAAATCTAAGATTATACTAAAATAAGTTATAAGGAAACAAGTCCAAGAGCCAGTGTTGACTCACTCTCTAGGAGCTTCAGCTGTGAGCGGCATGCCTGTCTGCATTAGAACCATTGCATGCAAAGACACATGTGTCCCTGAGACACCTGGGAGCCAGTGAGGGACTGACTTCTCACTTTGGCACACGCAGCTAGAATTGCCTTGCTTTGCATTCTTTCTTTTTCTTTGCAGGTTTGTTTTGGAGTTTTGTCTTCCTTCCTTTCTCATTTTTATTTTTTGTTGTTTGAGACAGGAACTTACTCTGTACCCAAGACTGGCGTGGAACTCATAGCAATTCTCCTGCCTTAGTTGCCTGAGTACTTGTATTGCTCTCATGAGCCACCTTGCCTGGCCAGCAAAGACTTCTTGTGTCAGATAATGTATCTATTTTTGTGTGACTTGTGGGGTTTTAGCCTTAAATAGTTATGAAAAATTAAAATGTTTGGATTTATTTATTATTTTATGTGTATGAGTGCTTTGCCTGCATGTGTGTATGTGTACCACACATGTGCCTGGTACTCATGGTGGACAAAAGAGAACATTGTATCTTCTGGGACTGAGCTGCCATGTAGATTCTGGGACTCAAACTTGGGTCCTCTGAAAAGGAAGTATTCCTAACCACTGAGCCTACTCTTTAGCCCAAAGTTGTGTGTGTGTGTGTGTGTGTGTGTGTGCGCGCGCGCGCATGCGCACGTGTCTGTGTGTGTGTGTGCATGTGTGTATGTTGGTGGTGCTGGGGGGAGGGTGTATATATGTATTTATGGGGGGGTGTTTTGTTCTGAGACAGCATCTTACAGTGTAGTCCTAGCTGCCTGAAACTTGCTTTGTAGACCAGGCTGGCCTTGAATATACAGAAATCTGCCTGCCTCTGCCATCTGAGTATTTGAATTAAAGGTGTATACTCCCACACCCAGTTATGAAAACATTTTAAAGAAAATCCATATGTTGTGGAGAGTATTAGGTTCTGAGAAGTTCAGGCAGGTTCAGAGACCCAGGATTTTGAAGGCATCTGTGTTAGGGCCTGGGGATGCTGGGATGTCAAAGGCTTTCACCCTCTTGTGGCTCCAGGAGGTGCCTGCATTGGTCACACTACTGTGAAACTCAGTGTGTTACTCTTCCTGACACAGGGTTAGCTTTTGGGGACATCTAGGGTGACTAAACCAGGACCCCCAGGCAGCAACTGTGAGCATGCCCTAAAACCTTCCCGAGTGCTTAGCCCATGAAATGAGATTTTTTTTTTTTCTGCTAAGTGACAGGAGCCTTCAGTGTTCCCTTTGAAATGTGGCCTGGCTAGTTCAACAGAGACATTTTTACATTACAACTGTGAAACCCTGGCATAAAGCACCCCTCTGTCCCCCCATTATTTTCTCACAAACACAGTCCATTGTCACAGTACTGAAGTTAATTTGATCAACATTGGGACATTTAACTTTTATGTCCAGTGAAAAGAGTTGTTTCATGCTCATTTTGGGCATTCAAAGGAAATGATTGCCAGAAAAATAATGTTCCTTGGGACAATCCGGAGCAATTAGTTTCCCAGGGAGAGGCTATGTGATGCCGGCTGCCACACAGCCCCTCTTTGTCGCTTTATGGATGGTCATCCGTCAGCTGTCAGGCTGCTCAAAGACCCCTCCAATCTAAATGTTTCTCTTTAGGCCGTTCCCAGAACTCGCCTTGCTGTTCACTGAGCAGAAGAAAAGCACTGCGTCTCTAGGCAAAGGCGAGCTCCCTGCTAAGGATCTAGGTCATTCCGGAATGCTCTGCTGGCTGACACAGAGCTGTTTCTTGCACCTCATTTGCTGCCCACTGCCCTAGAGAAGGAGTGCAGGTGTTTCTGTGGACTGTTCCTACAGCCTAAGTTTTGGAGGCCTCAGGGTACCCAATGTCTGGAGCTCACCCTGCACAGCACAGAATTCCCACAGCAAGTTGAAGGGCCTGGAGCCCAGACGTGCTGTGTGTATCATCATCCCGAAACCCCAAAAGACCGTGCATTATGTTCTTCATTTTACTAAGCATAGATCCAGGTATCCAAAAGCATGTAGAAGACTATGACGAGAAAAACCACACACCTCCTCTCAGTGACTGGCATGTGCATTTTGCCTTTCTTCTCTTTTCTGAAGAAATGAAACAAAGTAAGGTACTATTGGTGCCCTGTGTTTGTGTCCTGAGCCTCTGTGACTGCACAGTGCCACCTGAATTCAGTGCCTGGGTTTCTTTGCAATGTCCGTGCTATTGTCTCACAAGTTGTGCATTTCTTTATTTTTCATGCCTCAGGTTTAGATCGTCACACATGTGGGGTGTGTGTGTGTGTGTGTGTGTGTGTGTGTGTGTGTGTGTGTGTGTACGTACTACGTATCTAAATATTAGCAGCAATGCTCAGAGAATACCGGAAATGGCTTCCTCACACTCAGCCTCCATCTATGGCATGTTTTTGCTCTTGTGGCTTCTCATCAGCTTCTCCTTGGTGGAGCCTCACCATTGTTGAGACCCTTTGGAGGGTCCCAGTATTTTACCGAATGGTGCCTTCCCCACTTCTGATCAGTAGGGAGGCAGCATGATTTCTATTTTCCTAGAGCTGGTGAAGCTGAGCATTGTTTTGAGTGCTCATGGGCATCTGAGGCTTACAGGCTCCTCGGTTTCTGGAAACCTCAGCTGTGGTTTCCCCTGTTAGATACCTAATATACAGCATTCACAAGAGGCTAAGGTTCTTCCATGTGACCTGTGGGGCTTTTCTAGCCAGTGGAGCTGTCTAAATGTGAGAAGGGGAAGTAGTCCATTCACTATCTAGACCTTATGCTTAGGAAACATGAGAATAATTACTAACGGAGAGGACCCTCCCTGTAGCCAGAAGGTGTGAATTAGAGGCCTGGGGCCCTCATGCTAGGGGTGCACAGTGGGCACAGAGTTCCCCAGTAGAGTGGGACATGCATCGTCAAGGAGCCTGGCTTTTGCAAGGTTGGGAAAGACCCATATGGCTATGGCCCAGAATGCCCCTAGCACATAGTGGATGCCCAACACACTGCCACTGAGAGATGGAACCCATCCTCTCCAGAGGAAAAACCCAACCTCTCAAAATTCCATTAATAATTTTATTCTTCTCTTTTTTTTTTTTTTGGTTTTTCGAGACAGGATTTCTCTGTAATTTTGGAGCCTATCCTAGAACTAGCTCTTGTAGACTAGGTTGGTGTCGAACTCACAGAGATCTGCCTGCCTCTGCCTCCCGAGGGCTGGGATTAAAGGCGTGTGCCACCACCACCCGGCTCAAACTACTCTTTTTTTGGTTTTTCAAGATAGGGTTTCACTGTAGTTTTAGAGCCCGTCCTGGAGCTAGCTCTTGTAGACCAGGCTGGCCTCGAACTCTCAGAGATCCGCCTGCCTCTGCCTCCCTAGTGCTGGGATTAAAGGTGTGTGCCACCACTGCCTGGCTAATTTTATTCTTTACTGGAGCACTGGGAAAGTAGGTGGAGTCCAAGTTACAAGGAGCCTTGGCCAGTAACTTACAGAGCCTAGGTATGCCACATGTCTTCCCAGACTGTCCTGTTGTCCTTTTGTCCAGTGCCCTAAGGCTGGATACTGTCCCAGGTAGTTCTGGATGCTTCAGCAAAAGGCTTCAGACAAGGAACTTGACTGAGATTCATTTCTTGCAATTCTGGAGGCTAAAGTTCAAGCTAAGGGCAGCAAGCCAGGCTCTAAAAATGGCTTACAGACACTGTGCCCTTACATGGTAGAGAACCAACAACTCTGGGGGTTCTTCCTTTCCTGTCAGGTTCCCTCTGACCTTGTTAACCTCCAGGACTTCCTTATAGGCCCCTTCTCCAGTACAGTGACCCTGGGTCATTCCCTAGAAGGAACATACCAAGCTTGGATTATAAGCCTGCTGAGGTACAGGCTGCCATTCAGGTGGGGAGTAGCAGTTCCTATAGGTTAGGGTGGGAAAGGTAGCTCACTTACCAGAACCAATTGGTACAGGTTGTCAGTGTTCTTCCGCAGGAAGCAGATCTATATGGTGCTTGGGGCAGGGGCCTCAGAGTGCCCTGGGCTTGATGGCAGCTGCTGGAGGAATGGGATGGGGTGTCAAAGTGGGAAGATATCTGTGTGGCGAGGGCACTATGCTTGGGGTCAATGGACTAGTCAGGAATGAGGAATGTGGTGTGCTAGGACTAGACCTGAGGTCCTGCGAGCCACTTCAAGCTGTGTTGGGTGTTCTGTGGTTCTACTACTGGGTTTTTGCTTCTTTTGCCTCTGAAGTGCTACTCTCTCATATCTCAGTCAGACTCTCCGTACTGAGGGTCCTCAGGGTTTCAGGCCTCATGGGGATAGATCTTGTCTCCAGCAGCACTTTCCAGGGGGTTGGTTGAGGAATGAGGGCCTGGGAGGTTTCAGACTGGTTGTGCATTTATTTTGTTGGCTGAATTTGCTTTTCTGACTAGATGATTTACGAGGAAAAGAAACTTAGGAAATTAAACCACCTTCAAGTATTTTGGGTAATTTAGTCATTTTATATTATCAGTATTTTAGTTACCTAAGATTATTTAATCAACAAACATGATTTCTTCCATAGCTGAGAACAAAACCAACCTTTGTTGATCTCTAAGTTTATATAGACTCCACAGTTAAAAGTAGAGTGCCAAAAGATTTAGCGTCCCAACCATTGGTTGAAGAGTAAAAAGGGGAGAAAGCCAAGCACTTCAGGGGATGGTGTGGACGAGTCCACTTTGCAGCTCCTTGGTATGCAAAAGGAAGCAAGCCATGTGCAGGCTCTCATCTCTTGTGCCCTGTGGGATGTTGCCTTGGTGCCTCTACAGCCTCAATGGCCATAGGGACTGTCAGCGGGTCTAGGGCTCCTCAGGGCTTCTGTGACACAGAAGTGACTGCAGTTGAAAGGGTGACTTTTCATTGTGACTTTCCTCCTGAAGTGCAGAGCCCATTGCATTGTGGGAGGTAATGTCCTTAGATCAGGAACAAGGCCCTGGCCAGACAGAAAAAAGTCACCCTTCCCCCAGTGGGGCTGTCACATCCTGGAATCACCTGTCAAACAAGAGACACCATTTCCAGGCCTAAAAAATTGATTTTTATGGCTCTTCTTGTAATTCTCTTTCTGAATAAGGCACATGATATTGATGTGGGCCTCCTTTTTAATCATAATAGCCACTGACAAGGTAATTAATTTTAAAACAACTCTTTTTTTTCTGGTCCAAATGGCACTATGTAGAAATTAAAAGTGAGTGCCGTGAGGGCCGCCGGCCTGGCACTCAGGCGATTGCCTCGGCCATGACAGCCCCTTTATCTTGCTGTTTCTGTGCGACCTTCAGAGATGGGTGTTGTTATTAATTGGCTTGGGCTATTATATCAAAAAGAGCAGGGCAGGAAAGCATGATAAAGTTTAGGTTTTTAATGATAGTCTTACAGGAATCATACATGCCAGTGAAACTGCCTTCCTGGGTCGTCGCAGGCCCAGTATGGGGTGCATCCAGAACCCATCAGCACCTCTTGTGTGAGGAATGGCCCAAATGCAGCATTCTCTCACTAAGCACACAAGCATCTAAAGTTAGTGCACTCAGCTTAAATCTGAACTAGGCTTTTTAAATAATTTACTTTAACATGGATTCTGCCATTTGATTAGCCAAGTCGTTGTACGCTGTTGCTGTTGGCAGTTTCTGAGACCATGCCTTTATGTTGTTCTCCAGGCCTTTGTTTTCATATTATCAAAACTTAGTGTAGTCCATTGTGTTTGATGCTCACACTAGTTGATGAGACAGAAAAGGACCTGGCTTCCACTGTCCCACACATGAGCCTGTAGGTCCATGTGCCCACGTAGACACATGATAGTGTCCTGTGAATTCACTTCCTCCTGTGATGCCCTCACACCAAGCTCAACTTTGACTTCTCTGGCCTGTGGGTGCCATTAGCCTCCCAAGGTGCCTCAGCATAACCTCTCAGCAGCTTTGAACACCAGCTGAGTTGTTTTTGACCACAGGAAAAGCCAAAGTGCCCTTTCCCAGCTCAGAACTTGAGATGTTTGGGCACATCGTACGAGAGGGAACCCTTGAAGGGAAGGTGTAATCAAATATATTTGGCTCAAGAAATCAGTACTGATGAATGCAAGTTAACTGTCTTCTCTGCTTTGCCCATGAGTCCTTCAAAGCCATCCCTCTCTGTAGAGATGAATTCTAGGTGTGAAGTTGGATATACGTATCTGCAACCTGTGCACGTAGCATACTAGTGATGTGTCTGTGATATGTACTTAGCATATGCCTTTGTGAGACATAGCTTCTGAAGTATGTATGTCATTCATGTGTGTGTAGGCATTTATGACAATGAAAAGTTCAGATTATTTGTAATGTTTATTTCCATTAAGAGAAGGGTAAGTAGCCAAGTAGTGATAGTGCACACCTTAATCCCAAGATGCACACCTTAATCTCAAGAGGCAGAGGCAGGTGGATCTCTGAGTTCAAGACTAGCCTGTTCTACAGAGTGAGTTCCAGGACAGCCAGGACTACAATACAGAGAAACTCTGTCTCAAAAAACATAAACAAAAAGGAGAAAAGGGGGTGGAAAAGTGTAAGTAAAGGAAGAATCATGTGTCTGCAATTCTTGCAGTCTGGGGCTGAGACAGGTGTTCTAGGCCAAGCTGGTCTTTGTAACAAGACTCTCCAAACCAGAAAACAAATAACAACAGGAAAAACACTGGTAAACTTGGTTAACCCAGGAGTCTTTATTGTTATCCTGGTTTTCCTAAGATACATGAATATTCCATGATGAGCATGTGGAGGACATGGAGTCAGTTCTCTCGTTCCACATTTTTATAGGTCCCAAGTATTAAACTCGAGTCTCCAAGCTTGTACAGCAAGCACCCTCAACTTCTGGGGCATCTCACCAGCTCTGTTCTTTTGCTCTCTTTTGATGGATATTTTGGCTTAGAAAATAAAATAGTAAATGCTCAGACGTAGAAAGTGTTTCTGTCTAGAATGTGATATCATTCGTTCTTTCAGCCATCCCTGCAGCTACTCAAGCTGGAGGTTTGCTTTGGTTTGGTTTTCTTCTAAAATACAGAGTCAGGAAGAAGAGGGACAGACAAAAAGGAAGAGAAGAGACAGGAGAAGGTGCATATGTATGGCACAGTGCCATAGACACGGCACTCTCTTGGGAAGAGAGGCCCAGGCCCATCTTCAAAGAGCCCATCACTATGTCCAGACCATGGGAGTCTCACAGCTGTACTGGCCCCAAGCTCCCTGCCTCAAGTGTCTGCTCCCCATCCAACCCTCAAGAGGAGGGCAGGCTGGTCACAGTCAGGTAAGGTAGCCTAGGACTCCAAAACCAAAAGTGAGATGTTGGAAACAGGTTGAACTATGGGGAGATAGATCCGGTTACAAGCCAGGCAACAGCCTTTTGAGTGTAGGTGATAACAAGGCAAGCAGGGCAAGGGAGAGGGCGGCAGGCCTCTGGGTTCCGACATACTGTTAGAAGGGCTCTCCGCTTCCTCTAGACTCCTGGCCGAACTTGGGACCCATTACTCAGCACCTATGTGTCCCTGCCAGAAGCATTGGTATCCTCACCCTAAGTCAGCATTGTGATTTGAATTATCTTATTCTTTCCAGCTTCCCTTCTAAACTGTTCCCAAGCTTTGATGGGCAGGGGGTAGTGTTGGTGTTAATAAAGATGGGTCCGTTTAGGGCTAAGCACTCACAGTCACTTATCTTCAGTTATCTTAGGGTCTTTGACTATCCCTGAGTCTCTGTGTTAATCACTGGCCAATGCAGACAGAAGCTTCTCTGACCAAGATTGAGCGCAGAACAGTCTATGGGTATAAACATATCTAATTGGAAGGCAGGGCTGATAACATGTGCATTGAGCAAAACAACAGTAGAAAGTTCCCTCTAGAGCTTAAGACCTCCCCAGCCGTGAGCTTGTGACCAGGTTTACAGTGGCAGGCATGAATTTCCCCTGTAGAGCAACCTCAAATGCCATCAGAAAGTAGTTGGCTTGGGGCTGATTAGAAGGAGAAAGTTGGTTATTCCCATAACCAGCATGCCACTCTTATACCACTGGGCATATCTTTCTGGTGTAATAATAGCGTTTTTTTATTGTAACAATTCAGGGTCCAGCACTGGATAAAACCATGCTATTTTTTTCTCCTCAGCAACCTGCATATCACCTTTGAGGCACTGTGAAACAGGATGGGTTTTCCTGGTCATTTGCAGATTGATTTCTCTGTGTTCTACAACAGTTCTCAACCTTCCTAACGCTGCAACCCTTTAATACAGTTCCTCGTGTTATGGTGACCCTAACCATAAAGTTATTTTTCTTGCTACTTCATAGCTGTAATTTTGCTACTGTTATAAGCCGTAATGTAAATGTCTGTGTTTTCTGATGGTCTTAAGTGCCCCCCCCCGTGAAAGGGTCACTGTCCTACAACCAAAGTGTAACAATAGGACAATAGGGTCTTACCATGTAGTCATGTAGTTATGGTGAGCAACCAAGAGCACAGATAATAGTCTATATTGTTTGGGAGACCTCCTGAGTCTCCCTGATCAGTAAGTTGTAGAGTGTTATCCTATGCTTGGCACTGAGATTTTTATTTAATAGTCTATGTTTTATGGGAGCAGTGTTGTCCACCCGTTAGAGTGCCACTATTTAAACTTCTTTTTAAATTATTATAGTATTTTTAAATTAGCTTACCAAGTAGCGAGTTTCACCCACACCTGCTCCTCCATCACTGCTCCTGGCCTTCATTAAACCTTTAACTCCTAGTGTTCCCTCCCTCTCTTGTCTGTCAGGTGTGTTGGCTGTCCCTTCTCCCCTTTAGGGCTTTTCCCCTTGTTCTTCTCATGGGCCTTTTCTGGCTTTCTAATTTCTATAGATCTTATGTTAAACTCACAAATCTTAAAATTCATGTGAAAGACAACATGTGGCATTTATCTCCTGGGCCCATGTTATCTCGGGATGTTTTCTAGATCTTGTGGGTTTTGTTTGATTTTGGTGTGTACTCATTGTATGAGGTTCTAGGTTCCATAAGGCCTTTTTTTTTTTTATAGAACAATGTGGCATACCATAGGGATAGTTTCTTTGCCACATTCTAGTGCATAGATTGTAGCTGCACTGCTGGATTTGGGGCTCCGAAGAACGTTCCCCTTGAAGTTTCATAAAGGCGAGGTACAGACTGGTCCTTTCACATTGGGGCTTCAATATGGAGGACCTGGACCTCGATCCCTCCAGTGAAATGACCCTGAAGTCTGTGGACCTGGATCTTCATGGGCAATATCTTATAAAACCCACACTGGTTGTCTGGGATAGTTTTCCTTTTCTTTTAAAGAGATCACCAAGGAAACAGTGTCTTTCAGATACAAGGCCAATGCACATCTGAACTCAGAGAGACTGTGGCAGCACACACACAGCATGCTCGGGTTCACAGATGGGATTCCAATGCTGAGGAGGGGAAGTGGACATGAAGTTCCACCCCTAACATCGAAACTATCTCCACTTGCAAAGGAAAAGCTATTTCACTCCAATGGCGTCTCACTGGGTATAGTAAATATGTGGGCAGGGCCCATGCCCAGCAATAGATAAACAACAGAAAACGAAACCAATGATATTTTTGTAGACTTTGTCTCTTACTGCTTTGTTTGGGCATTTTTTGTCTTTACTGTTCTTTTGCTCATGTACTGTGGTTTCCAGTTTTGTGTTTTTATGGGTTTTGTATGTGTATTTTTTTGTTTTAAATTGTTTGTCTGCTTGGTTTTTAAAGAGACAGGAAAGGGCTTGGAGTTGGGTGGGTGGGGAGTGGGGAGGATCTAGAAGGAGTTGGAGGAGGGGAACCATGATCAGAGTATACTGGGGGGGGGGGGGATTTTTCAGTTAAAAAAAAAAAAAGCCAGTTCCTAGAGGTGATTCTGGTACATTCTCTCTGAGAGACAAACAGGGTCCTGTCCGGATGGGTCCAGTTCCCCTTACTACTCCAAGCAGTGCTGACACCCACTGGGTTAGCAGGAAGAAGAGCAGGAAGGCTGAGCACAGCCTGTGGCCCAACCCTCCCTGCTGTGAAACGGCAGCACTCCTCAGCCACCTTCCCTCACAGAAGCACTTGGGAATGGTAGATAGCTGCTGGCCATCTACACTGCCTTTAAGATATGCACTTTCTCTGTAAATTAACATTTAAATTAATTACAATTAGAGGGAAGACAGGAGAGTGTGTGTGTGTGTGTGTGTGTGTGTGTGTGTGTGTGTGTGTAATTTGGCCAGAGGATACAGCAAATTTCACATTTCTTCTCCTCTCCTTCCTCCTCTCCCTTCCCTTCTTTCTTCTCCCCACTTCTCCTCCTGTTTCATGTGTGTTGTGTGTATCACATATGTGTGTGATACATGGATGTGAGTATGAGCACACATGTTGAAGGCAGAGCAAGGTGTTGAGTGTCTTCCTCTGTCATTGTCTGGAGACAAAGTCTCTCACTGAACTGGAAATTGGTCATTTAGGTATGGCTGGCTGGCTGGCCAGGGAGCAAGCTCTCAGGGTCTGTCTGCCTGTCTTTACCCTCTCCATTTCAACTAAATGCACAAATGGCCACATGTGGCTTTTTAAGTGGATGCTGGGGATTCAAACTCAGGTCTTCATGCTTGTAGAGCAAGCAAGTAAACCATCTCCACAGCCCATTAAGTTTAGTTTATATTAGGCATGAGCCTGTCCCTTTTCTGCCTTGGACCTTGTCACAGCAGGTAGCACTGATAAGACTGAAGTGGCCAGTGAGTTCTGGAATAACTACTGGATGTCGTCTGCCTCTGAACAGAAGGCACACTTTTATTCTCCTGGCATCTGGTTAGTGAATCTGTGCTGTAAATGGTCCTCACTTCACTTGGAAATCAGAAACAAAGATCACTTACCCTGCCTCAGGAGCAGGGAAATGGTTAATATTTCACTGCCCAGTGGCCATTGAGAGACTCGGCTCTCAGTGGTGGTACATTCTCTCTAAGGGAAGCTACTGTGTGTCCTTCTGCTAAGTGTTTGTGTTTGTATCTCTCAATGGGAAAATACTTCATAAAGTGGTTGTGATTGGTAGAGAATTTGTAGAGAAGTCTTTCAGCAAAGCAGCATGGGCAAGCCCATGTATTATTACAGGAGTCCTCCATAGTAACTTGGAAGCATCTGGGTAACCATTGCAGAGTAAGAGTGAGCTCATGCTGTAAACGGAGGGCAACTGTGGGCAGCTGAGGCAGGGTCCTGCTGTGGCCACAGGGTCACATATGCAGACATAAGTATACCTGTTTTCTGGGACAAGCTCTTCACTGCCTATTTCTTCTGAATGCTGTTCTCACTCAAGTGTCTGTCTAATCCTGTTTGCACTGCCGATTTCCACATTTTCCTGGCCAGCCAATAAGGACAGTTGAATGCTGTTTGTTGCAGGGTGCACTAGTTTTTGGAGTGCAAGAAACAATCACCATAGTGTCTTTATAGCAGGAAGCATTTGGGGAACAGTCGGACTGGTCAGCATTGTAGCATCAGGTGACCACTGTCTCCTTTTCTCTTCCCAGAATCATCGACCAGCGATTTGAGAAAGTTTCCTACTTTGTCTTTGGTGACTTCAACTTCCGCCTGGATTCCAAATCTGTTGTAGAGGTAGGTAGGCATGGGTTTCCTCCTCAGTCTTGGGCATTGAGTTTCCTTGCGGCAGAACTAATAATGGTAGAGAAATGCTAACTGTTTAGGCAACTTCCATGTCACCCTTTTCATAGATTATAATTTTTTATTTTTTGTTTTTTAAGTTAAAATTTTTGCTTGGTGGGGAGGGAGGGGACTGTATAGTTATGTAGCCAGTCAGCCAGTACTGGCCTTAAGAATAGGCATCCTGGCAGGTCAGTGGTTGTACATGTCTTTAATCCCAGCACTCAGGAGTCCGAGGCAGGCAGGTATCTATGAGTTCAAGGCTAGCCTAGTCTACAACTTTAGTTTCATTCCAGGACAGCCAGGGCTAAACAGAGAAACCCTCTCTCAGAAACAAAACAAAACAAAACAAAGGCATCTCTGTGTCCTGCCAGCTCAGTGTCCCTTATAGACAACAGTCTGGGGGAAACTGCTCTTTTGCTGTGTTGCTGCTCTGGTACCTGCAGAGCTGGGTACACTTGAGCTCTGGGCTGTTTTGCACTGGGATTTTCACTGCTTAATCCTCATCAAATACCAGGAAACTGGTTGTTCTACTTGATTTAGTCCACTGAAGCTCTCTTGGTTCAGGGAACTCGAGAGCTGACTACTATGGGGACTCTAGGCTGGGGGGCCAGGGTCCTGAAATCCCTAGAGTGACTGCAGCTGGCACACTTTGACACCAAGACAAGTGATGTGACCACTGAGGTTGGAAGGAAACTTTGTGGCTATAGTGTGTTGCCAAGGAAAGCAAGTACTGTGGTGCTGGCTTCAGGGCCAGATTTCTCTGTAGTCAGAGCCATACCTGCCACCAGGTGAGTGCTCAGGCATCCTGAGTCCTGGCCTTAGATAACTGGGTGCCTGGCTTCTTTCAGTTCCTTCGTGGTTCTTATGTGATAAGGACGTACCACCTTCTCTGGTGGCGGAAAACTGGAGGTGCCGAAAAGTAAGACACTTCCTTTCCCTCTCGCCTTCCATACCCACCCTGCCTGGGCTCTTTAAAGATGTGGCAGCACTCGGTAATCCACATGCAGGGGCCCAGTGAGGACAGCATGAAGTCACGCAGCACCTCGGATTACTATCTTCTCATTAGTTCCAAATCTTGTCACACATTAATCTTCCATCATCAGTAGAAAATTATTTTTTAAGGACAGAGTTGAGCAGGTGTCTCCATTTGGTTGATAGAAATGAGTGATGTGCCGTTAAAATCATTTGTGTTTAATTAAGCTAATGGTACCTCATCAGGGCAGGCCCATGGGGTACAGTTTGAACTTTGTAGTAATGAGGTTTCTCTAGATGCCCAGTGGGTGCAGGGGTCTTCCCTGGCTGGGTGTTCAGTGGGTGGTGGGAAGGGAGATCTTGGCTGTTCAGTGACTCCTGGTAGCAATACATCATTTTTTTTCTTTTATTTCTCTCTCATTCGTTACATCCTGACTGCAGTTTCTCCTCCCTCCAATCTCTCCAGCCTCCCTTCCCACCCCACATCTCCCCTCTCCCCTGATCTCATCAAAGAAAGAGCAGGCCTCCCAGGGATATCAACCAAACACAGCATAACAAGTTACAATAAAACCAGACACAAACCCTTATATCAAGGCTGGACGAGGCAACCCAGTAGGAAGAAAAGGGTCCCAAGAGAAGGCAAAAGAGTCAGAGATACCCCCAACTCCCACTGTTAGAAGTCCCACAAGAACACCTACCTGCATAACCATAATGCATATGCAGAGGACCTAGATTAAACCTGTACAGGATCTGTGATTGTCACTTAGTTTCCTTGAAGTAGCAGTGCATCTTAACCGAGCCATGAAGGAAGAAGGAATACCTAAGAGCGTGGGCAGTTTCTAAAACTATCAGATTAAAGACTGCCTGGACCTCCACTTTCTTGTTTCCAAGCTTCTGAGCTGAGTTGCCATCTTGCTGCTGGAGGCCAGCAATTCTGCTGCACACGGTGGTTTCCCTGCCTCCCCAGAAGCTTCCACTTGGAACACTGTGAAAGGAAAGGACTCTTAGAAGGCCAGTGCTGGTCAGCCTAAAGCTGCCCCTAGTTGGTGAAAGGTCAGAGAGCTTCTTCATAGTAGACTTTTCCTTCTGGGTGGAACACAGGCCACAAGAGAAAGCAACCCATCTGAACAGACTCAGAATGGCTAATGGGCACTCTCTGAATCTGTCCTTCAGGATGTGTTTCTGTGGGCGGACACATTGGCTATGTGGGTGAGTGGACACGTGGCTGTTCCATACAATAGGGCTGTATGCAAAGTCAGCAAGGAGCTCACCAGGGCCATTAGCTTCACTGCCTGCCCTTTGCCTCCTTATGGTGCCTGGGCAGAGTTGGGCAGCTTCAGTTATCATAGAAGTGAAGCATTCTGCATTTGTGTGTTCCCTAAGGAAGCTAGTAAGTGCCCAGGGGGTCATAGCTTGCCCTGTACCACATAGCTTCTTATTACCTTCTAGCCAGAGCTGTGTTGGCTACTTTGCTAAGCTGGAAACAGGGATACTGGGGAGGCCAAGTGATGGTAGGATTGGAATACCCTGTCTTCCAGCTACCTCTCCTTTGCTGTGGGTCAGACCATGGTGGGGGGACTGGAGAATTGAACTGTGGGGAATTAGGAATTAGAGAAAGCACCAGGAGATCTCACCTAGCTGCACAGTCCCCTTTTCTCAAGGTGTGAATGGTTTTGTGTCTCATGGCTGTTGTCTACTTCTGTGAGTCATCAGGAAACCTATCAAAATGAGTGTCACCTCCTGGTCTGTCAGAGAACTATTGGCCTTTATCTTAATCTTAAAGTGTTAGATGTGTCTGGAGCCCTGATCTCATTGTACTGGCCTTGTGGATGGTGAGTTTTTGTCACTTGATGGCCAATGGAAGCATCTGCAAAGCCACCCAGGTCTCCTGCAGTCCTCACTGTTTGGAGAGAGGTTTTCCAAGAGGAGGGGTGACTTTTGGGAGAGGACTCTAAGTTTCTTAAGTAAAGTTTCTGGGTCCCTGGAACTCTCACAGCTGACAGCCTGCTGCTAGCCCCTTTTACCTACATTCTGTCCCCATTCATGCCTGAGCAGGTGGTGTTGACTGACTTTGCCTGCACCACCCCTTCTAGAATGCATGGCCTGGAGTATCAGGCAGTTAAGCAGCTAGAGTTCAAGGTTCATTTTTCCCAGTTTTTACAGAGCCAAGTGGTTGGGCTCCCCAGTGGCAGGTTTGGATGAAGTTTTAGCACTAATTCAAGAACATTTGTATTTGAGAAAGTGTCCTCATGGTCTTGCTATCATGTTGTTGTGCAGATTCTCACAGAAGGAACAGACGGTGTCTTCAGTCATGGGGAGAGCACCCAAAAGTGTAGAGGAGGAACCCTTTCAGCCTTAAGTGAAGCACCCGCAGTGTCAGGTCTTTTAAACACCACTGTCTTTGTGCCACCTACCTCCAGGTATTAAATGACACAGTAACAGGGCTATATACACTGTACTCACTGTGGGCTCTGGGTCTTGCCTGAGAAGGGACTACTGCAGCCACTTGTCATCTGTTGTGGGGTGCTTTCCCCATGCACAGCTTGTCTTGTATGTCCACACATGAGGGCTCCTGGCACTGGTGTGCTGTGGTCACATCAGTTCTGCTGGGATCCTGTAAACAGCACCCTCCACAGTTTTCTTCTCAAAGCTATTGGGATGGGACAGCATGACCTACATGGCTGTAACAACCCCAAGGAAGCCTCCTCCCCAGGGAGGCCCTCACAACAGGGCAATGAGGTCATTGGCACTGGGCACTTGCTGACCTGGTATGCCTGCTGATGGCTGTGACTCTTCCCCTCTATCACTAATTATGGTGTACATCCCTTCCCACTTTAGAAGCCTGGAGCTCCTTGTCTCTGCTGTCATTCTGGCAGGTTCAGAGGAGTGGGAGGAGAATCAATAGTTTTTAAACTGGATTATTTGCTCAATAAATAAATGAATATCTCTTAGATCTGTGCATTAATTCTTGGAGGGCTTTTGAGGCTCTTTAAGGCCTGTGGATAGCTGCTGTTCATTCAACCAGTAAAGCTTGCCTTTACCTTCTGTATATACTTTATCACGTAAGTAAAGCAAACGGTAAAAAAAAAAAGTGGAAAACAATTTATTAGTGTAGATTTTAAAAGCCCATTTAGTGAAGCAAAGGTTGTAGCTCTGAGATTAAAGACCCCATATCCTTATGATTTTACTATTACCAATCCAGTATGAAAATTCCATGGCACATGGTCGTACTACCCCCCTTGAGAAGCCTGTCCCACTGCATCTCCCATACTCACACTGTTATGTTTGCTGTCACACTCTACCACGTGTACTCTTCTGCCAAGAAAGAAGGCAAAGCCTCTCCCCACCCTCACCTAGGACTGCCTGAGGACCCATAGGAACCCATGCAGCCCAGCCAACCCATGCCTACTGGAGCATTGCCTATGATGGCTTCTGGGGGCCTCTGACTGGGGGACACCAGTTCATAGACATGGCCACTTGGAGTGCCAAGCCTTTCCTATCTTCACTTCTCCTCTCTGTGCTTGTCCTTCCTGGAAAGACCTCATATACCTCAGTGTGCACACCTGCAGACCAGCCAGGGCCCAAGTACTCTTAGAGATTTCTGTACCCTCATTTCTGATAGGCCACCTCCAAGTGACTTTCATATTTCTGAAAGGCAGAGTAAAGAATGAGAAGGGTAAGAAATCAGAAGAGTCACAGAGAGATGTAACTATGAGTAGAAAGGTATGCTGCTCCGGATACAGGATGCCCTCCCTACAGGAAGGTGTCTTCTGGAAAAGCAGTCCTGGGGCCAAAGGAAGGCTGGTGCCTGAGATACCTGACATATACAGGTAGTTTATCTACAGGTGGCTCACCTCCTAAAATGAAAGTGGAGATTGATTTTCAGTGCCTGGCCCAGCCTAGACTTTTGCTTTGTTTTCTTAGGCCACTAGATCCCCACTCAGAACAGAGCCCCCCTCAGTTGTCCTGCCATCCTGGACAGGCAAGAAGATTCCAGTCTTCCAGGGAATAGGACTCATTTGATAGCCTTGCCCCTTGGGGTCTCATGCCATCACACTGGCTGGCAAGATTCATCAGAGGTTAATTAAATCCATCTCCAAAACAATGAAAGGCCAATGAGCTAAGCCCAATCTCAGTAAATTAAATGTGTAAAATGCAGCCATTGTTCATCCTGCAGGGAGGACGGGCTCAGGCTCTGGGGTACATCCAGGAAGGGACCAGCTTCTAGGCTCTGGGAGCTCTTGGAGCACAGTAGAGACCTGCTTGTCACTTGCAGTGGGGATGGGATGGGTGGCCTGTGAAAGAGGCTCTGTGTGCAGAGCTGTGAGGCACTGCCCCCAGGAAGAGCAGCTTCTTATGTTTCAGATGCAAATGAATGCAAACATGCTTGCAGAGCAGAACTGAAAAGATGATACTCTGATCAAATTTGGCACCGCTTAAGCCATAATTAAAACATACACAAATTAAACACGATTATCCTGCCGTGTAACAGGACCACGCACCATTACTCTAATTAATAATGCAACCTCCAGCAGTCCTGCTGCTGGGATTGCTTGGAGGGTATGTTTCATGCCTTGCACAGTGGCAACTGGCAGCTGGGGTATTCAGCTGGCCACAGTGACGCAGAGTGACAGCGGTGCCAGCCGTGCCTGTCTCTGCATGGTATGGGCTCACCACACCTGCTGTCCATCACCTCCCTATGAGCGGTGGTGATAGATGCATTTTGGAAGCTGGTCGTCTTTCATAGTCCTGTTGCCCATTGCTGACAGCTACATGCTTAGGTGCCAGCTGAACCTGTTGTAGAGCAGGGCCCAGTGAAGGCACCACTGTCTCAACACAAGCCTTCTAGAGGGCCCCACTCCTGGGACACAGTACAGAGTGGCACTGAGGTGATCTCAGTGGCTGTGCCAACTATGAAGAGCACTTCAGAGGATCCCCAGTGTCATACCCACAATGTGATGAAGACCATTGCAACAGTAAGCCAGCTCAGGCTGCCTGGTGTCCAGACACTACTGATATCCAGGGGTTCCTGAAAGTCAGCCAGTGAGGTAATATCGCACCTGGTCATTACTTTTTTGACTCCACAGAACCCCCTCTGAGAGTCCCTTGCCCTAGCCAGTAGGCTATTTTTGCTGGCTACCTGTGGTCATTGGGTTCTTATTTGACAAATCCTCTGCTGAGCCCCTGCGTGCACTGCCTATAAGTACTGTGGATATGTTCCAAACCATAGTAAGAGGAGCTTGGACCTAGGTGTTAGCCAGCATATCCCCAGGGGCTCAATGAACAGGAGTAGCTGGGGTAGCCATGTCCACCCTGCTGTGTGTGCACAGCTGTGTGAATTGAACAGGGGTAGCTGTGTCCACACTGCTCTGTGTGTACAACTGTGTGAATTGAACAGGGGTAGATGGGGTAGCCGTGTCTACCCTGCTGTGTGTACAGCTGTGTGAATTGAACAGGGGTAGCTATGCCCATCCTTCTGTGTTTGTACAGCTGTGTGAATTGGCCAAAACTAAGTCCTATTGCTTAGCATTTCAGTGATTGTCCATGGCCTTACCTGGTGAGCCTTAGCAGCCCTTTGTGATATGGAGCTTTCCGTCTTATGGAGAGTGGACATTAAGACCTGGCCTTCATGTGAAGTGGGCACTGCTGTGTCAGAGTGTCAGAGTTCAGTAGAATTCCCATCAGCTCTTAAGGGCCTGCTTCCCCAGGTTAGCAGCCCTCAGAATTCTATCTAGTCAAGAGTACAGGCAGATCTGCACCATGACTCCGACCAGTTCCTGTAACATTCTGCACGCTCAAGTTTGTCCTCTGCAGTAAGTCATAGTAGCAGCCCTTCTTTCTCTCTAGCTAGGGCTCCCACAGGGCCAAGTGGACATTTCATTCCACTTTTGCCTGCAGGAGATTGGGCATTTAGGTTGCAGGAAGCCTGGGACCTGGGGCCTCAAATAGGGTGTACACAAAGTACCACCCAACTTGAGGACTGTAAAAAGTTATGGTGGTAACAGAATTCCTAACTAAAATCATTGGATATATTTTTAATGACTCAGAAGGAGACCTAGTTGGACCATTTCTGAATAGGGGTGACAGTATCAGCCATATCACAGTAAATTATAACAACAGTTTGAGTTTTATATTCAGAGTATTTACTTCTGCGAAGATCAATTTGCATGCCTTAATTAGGCAGTGTTTCTACTGTATTTCTATTCTAAGACCCTATTAGAGGAGCTAGATCTTTGGACTGAGACTACTCAAGGATTTGTCTGGCTGCATACTTATGGTCTGTCCTGGCTCTAAGAGCCTGTGGGAACTCTGCTCTGCTTTCTGTCTATCCTTCCCAGCTTCATGGTCATAGGGACATCCTGAAGGGGTCCTGCTGCAGGTATACCTCCAACCAAGGCAGAGAGTGTGACCCACAGGGCCAGGACAGTCTTGTGAGACCCTTCAGGGCTATGGGTGTGGGCGCCTGCTGTATGTGAGCCTCAGTTTGTGCCCATACTCCTATAAAAGTAGGTCCCGTACTACTTGGTGAGGCGAACAGGTCCCTCAGGCTCATTACCGCCATGTCCACCTTTGTCCAGCTGCTGCAAGCAGGAGATGGCAGGATCTTTAGGATACTCTGTTTCATATGCATGGTTGACAGTGTCCAGCAGGGAGAAGGACAGAAGATGGGCCTCTGCGATTGCAGATAGTTCCCCAAACAGTACCCGTAGCTGATGCACTTGTGTGTTGTGAACTTTGCACAGCAGGCCTTTATGCCCCGCCCTGTGACCTCCAGGGATATCAGGCCAGCTTTCCTCTACCATCATTGGCAACATCTGATTTCCAAAATGGTGAGGCTCTTCCACTGGACTTAATTTATTTGGAAAGTCAGAGGAGATAAACTGGGGTGATGGATGGGGCCTTCCTAAAGGAAGCTCCAGTGGCTGGACCTACTTTACTCTCAGGTCTCCTGTGTCACATGAAACCCATTCTAGGAAGCTCAAGAAATCATGTCAAATCTTGTCCTCGGTTTTGCTGAGTCATTCTGAACTTCTGACCTCACTGAGGGTAGGCGGGTCAGACACCACTGTTGTAATTAGGTGGAGAGGTGCGTGTTGTGTTCCCCAGCCACCAGCCGCTGGCCCGCTCAGCCGCTGGTTGCTTGCTTATGCCCGAAATAACCACATGAGAACTGTATTAATTCAAATACTGCCTTGCCCATTATCTCTAGCCTTTTCTTGGCTACCTCTCACATCTAAACTAACCCATTATAAAAGTCTGTATGTCACCACAAGGTAGTAATCTTACCGGACTGTTCTAAGATACATCCATCTGCGGGGGGAGCTTCATGGAGACTGGCTCTGACCCAGTCTTCTTCCCAGCGTCCTCTTTTCTGTTCCCCACCTATCTAAGTCCTGCCCTATCAAATGGCCCAGGCAGCTTTTTTATTTAACCAATCAAAGCACAGAAATACAGATGAACCCTCCTTCACACCACAGTCCTGCTCCTGTAGCCAGTCTACTTCCTATCTTAAGTGAGGCTATCCTGCTGTGCCTTCCCACCCAGTGAAGCACACTTGAGCTAATTGAGGAGCTCTGGGACACTCAGCTTTTGGATCAGTGAGGATGTTTTATGTGCTGTGCCTTGTGGGACACATGAGAGACCACAGATGTGATGTGGTGGGCTTGAGCTGCCACAGCCACAGGTAGTGGTTATGATGCTGGCATGTGTGTATATAGTTTCTACATCCTGGCCACAGACAACTTCCCTATGGAACAAGTCACCCACTGACTCCCACCTCGATTTCAAGGGAAATGGGGGTGTGCAGAAGCTATGTGTGTCTATATGCATGCCCAACGTATGAAAGGTTGGCAGGGTGAATCAGTACTGTTTGTATGTGCTATTTAGTCATGAGGTTTTTATCAGACACAATTAGACCTGGTGTTGTGATATTATCCTTGCCAGCTCCATGATGGTGTTTTATTTCTATAAGGATGGCAGTGGCTTCTCCACATGGTCTCTGGATCTAGGACCCTGGTCTCTGCCACAAAGGGCATAGATCAGTAGTCAAAATGAGCATCTCTTATATGTGTGCTGATTTCTGATTGGGATGCAGTTCATGTAGGGAGTTTGTTTGGATACTATTTTCATATATTGAATACAAGTCTTAAAATCACCTGTTTCCATTTTGGAGCTGTCACTTGAGTGACTTGCCAATCAGCCTTATTGTCTACTCGATGATATGATTTGAAATAATGTCCATAGATACCAGTTATTTAGGAATGGCTAGACATTGCTTATTTGTGTTTTAAAATTTAAGTGGCTATTGCAAGACAGTGACAGACTGTGAGGCCTGTCACATTTTAACTTTTCAATCTCTGGTGCCCGTTTCTCAATGACCTGCATCCAGACCTAGAACTTCATCCACTATTTTATGGCTGAGGCAAGTATGTTCTGGATCCGAAATGCCCGATTTGAGGAGGTTACAGAGCCTAAGCACTCTGTGTCAGCAGCAGCAGTGAGGGAGAACTTTTCATTAGCATTGTCAAGGAAATATTCCTAGGAAAAACATTCTATTAAGTTAGCAACATACTATGTAGTAGAATCCAAATTTATATTAATGTTCAGTATTTTAAGAGAACTATTTTTAACCTATATAATAGTAATTCTCTGGGTCAATTCTTCATTTTGGAAGCATCAAAATGTGAGCTTAGTGATAAGAACTGTCCTTTGATATGTTTCAAGGGACATCTGTGTAACTGTCAGTGTGTCCAGGAACACTTGCTGTAAGTCCTTCCCTCCTTCAGCAGAGTGTCAGATTGGCTGGGAACTGTCTACAGCCAGTCCCTTCCTGTCCTACCCATCCATCATCTCTGCCATGTGATGGCTTGTGGAGCTTTACCTCTGTACATTTTCTTAACCGAATTTTGCTAAAAGCCTTGGGTGGGAAGAAGAAGAAAGACTGAGCCAGATGGATGTCTTCTGCACTGTCCATGATCACCATTCCAGGGAGGAGACTGTTCTAGGCTCACATGCTCTTGTCAAGGTACCAACTATACATATAAGCTGGGCCTCCTTAGCGCAAGCAGTTTCTTGTCACAAACCAGCTGATATCTGTCTGGCTGCCTAGACCAGTGCAGGTTCATCACATGGGCTTCAGTTATCTAAGCCAGAAGGGGGTTTACTTGTTCAGGAGACTTCAGAGACCATCATACCCAGAAGTGTTCCATAGTGAAAGCAGAACCTTCATTGTTAGTGACCTGTGCCCTGCTGACTGTGTCTCCTGACCCAGTGGCCCCCTGCACAGAGGCTGTGGTCAGAGAGATTCAGTCACCTGCAGATCAGGCAGAGGCTAGGAAGGCATGTGAGCCCTGCACATGTCCTCCTGTGTGTGTCCCACAGTTGTGAGGGGCACTATTCGTGAGTGGCATTAATAGATTTGTGTACAGATGGGATATGGCCATCATATTTGTAACTGAATATGGATGGATGGTGAATGGGTCTTGTGAGTGATGGCATGTGTGGACAGAGTCAGGAGAGCCTCACTTGGCACGAGAGCTTCTGTGTCCCTGTGTCTTCCCCACTCTGTGCCAGCACTATGCAAAGGGAGCAGTTTGCCCAGGGGCTCAAACTTCCTTCAGAGTTCCCGCTCCGTTCACAGCACAGTGGAAGGCAGCACAGCCATTCTGGCTTCACTCCCAGCCTTGCCCCTCTTTGGTCTGAGATGCTGCCCCTCTCTAGCTAAACGTACTTCAGTTGTTACCTCAAGCCAGAGTTTCTACAACAAGGTTTCCTGTCTTGAGTCACCACTGTTGTTGGAAGTCTTAGAGATTGTAGCTCAAATGTCACTAAACTATAGTACTGTGAAGCAAAATTCATCTTGGAAAAAGAGAACAGACTGTGGGACACACAGCTCAGATGGATGTGAGGGCCTGATACACCCCATCACTAAAATGTGTGATATTGTTCTGGCCCTAACAGAATCCAATTGCATGCTACTGGGATAGACCTCCCTCCTCCCTGCTGTAGACATTGTTTTAAGGTTCATTTCTTTTTAAAACATTGGCCTTCCGACATTCCCAGGAACATCTGTGTGTGGCTGGATTTTGGCCGGCCACAGCCACCCCTCACCCCTTTGTCCCCAGGCCTTTGTTCCTGATTTCACGCTATCAGAGGGTCTGCATGTTTTCTTGCATGAAGTTGTCAGAGGAATAAAGACTCAGGAACAGGGTCATGTTTAGAGGATGGGCATGAAAAATTGGTAAGATGTATCTTTAAGCCCACCCACCAGCTGTTGCCCACAGCAAGTAAAAGCAGGCCCATGTGAGGAGCAAGTACCCCTCACTCTACCTGGAGTGGATCCACGCTGAGCTCCACCCCTTCCTTCCAGCAACCCCACTTCTTCCTTCCACCATCATGCCACAGGCACATGCCAGACCTGTGAGTGCCAGGCAGTTCATGTGCCTGAGCCAAGCACCATTTTCAAGAGCAGGACATTCTCTCCTAACTGCTTTCCGTGTGCAGACAGACTTCTCCTGGTTACAACACAGAACCAGTCATCCCACCATCTGATACCTTTACCCATGGAGAAGCCTCTGGAACTTGGTATGACCATCCTGGGATAAGGATTGCCGGGCGCTAGCCTGAGGCTGACAATAGATGGATGTCCCCACCACTGTGGAAAACAGAACTGTCTGGTTTTTAGTGGCAAAGACTGTGTCTGGGTAGGGGAAAAAGCAGAAGTGCCAAATAAGGTTTTACTACAGGAAGCTGTAGGTCTTGATTGTGTGGTGCCCAGCTGGCTAGATGGGGTTCCACAGAGGTAGAGTTGCTGCTAGTCTACTTGTGCTCCATTTAAGCTGTCTCAACACAAAGTGCTAGTGAGGCGAGGTCCTAAATCATGGACAGGCTGGGGATACTCCATCAGGAGAGTTCCCATGGAAGTCTTGTAACCTAAGAGACCAGGGGATGTCACAGCTTCTAGGAGTAGGCTTGCTTTGTCATTTCCATTTGTAAGGTGGTTTTACTCCTGAGGAGTGTTGCTTTTTCTTTGTGTGACCCTCAAGTATAAGTGCTTCTGTGGTGTGGTCAGGTCTGAATGCTGTCTCTCCACCCTTGGCTTGGCAGAGCAACCAACATCTCCAGCTAGGGAGCCCTAGAATCTTTGGTTCTGCTAACTCATGAAGTATGCATTGAAGTACCTGGTCTCCTGGATTCTGCAAATGGAGTTGCAGACATGGTTCCCTTCAGGTTCCACTTGGAGTAGGAGGGATGCCTAATTGTCTTGAGGGTGGTTTAACTCCTATCCTGCCCTGGTATGGCTGCCCGTGATGTCTGTTAGGGGGTGTCACTGCTTTGTGATTAACTCTTGACCCACTTCTCACCCCACAAACCTTCTTGAAGGAAAGAAAAAAAAATGGTGAGGCCAGGAGGCTCTGGGTTTTTTAACAGCCTAGGGACATCTGGCCTCTGGTTTTCATCTGCTGACTAAAGTCAGGATTAAACCTTGCCCCCACTGCTTTGTGCAGCTACTGGTGAGTGACAGGCTACCTTAGACAATGGAGGCGTCAACCCCTCCCAGAGCACAGTCCTGGGCTGGACAATGGAGTGTCTGATGGCTTTGCAAGGTCCAGAGCTGTCCACCAATCTATCCATGTCTCCCCTGGGACAAATTCTGAGATGCTGTGCTCTAGCCAGAGGCCAGACAAGCAAGCCCAGTGAAGAGTTCTTGCTAGCTGTGTTCCTCCTCCCATATATTCAGGGGTTCTTGGGGAGCTGCAGATGCTTATGCTGACCAGTGTGTGGCTTTTTGGCTTAAGCCCTGGCTGAGGACTAGGGCCTCCATCCCCTCAAAGAGTTCCTCACTACCCTGGCAGAATCACTCCTAGGATGCCTTCTCCCTCTGCAGAGATGCCAGGGGAACCCTGGATGTCACGAAGGGATAGGCACCCATCCTGGGGCATTCATCCATCTAGGTACCAACTGATATCCTGATCTAAATAAGAGACAAGCATAATATAGCTGTCGTGGAGTGTGGTGGCTCATGCCTTTAATCCCAACACTCGGGAGGCAGAGGCAGGTGGACCTCCGTGAGTTTGGGCCAGCCAGGACTATGTAGAGAGACCTGTCTCAAAGCAAGCAAACAAATAATCAAAAACTTTTAATGGTCAGCATGTGCTGGGCCTGTAAAGGTTTATACAGGTCTCAGCATTGAGAGGGAGAATTAGACTCAAGTTCCCATCCTTAACCAAAAAACTAATAGATAACCACTTGCAAAGGAAAAATTAATTCTCTCCAATGGAGTCTCACAGAGTATATAAACCACATTTAAAGGCAGGCCCCATGCCCAGCAGTAGATAGCTAACAGAAAATGAACTTGATGGTATTTTTGTAGATTTTTTTGGTCTCTCATTGGTTTGTTTGATTATTTATCTTACTGGTCTTTTGTTTGGATATTATGTTTTCCAATTTTATGTTTTCATGGTTTTTCTTTTTGTGTGTTTGTGTTTCTCGTTTCTTTATCATTGTTTTTAATTCTGATTTGTTTGCTTTTTAAATTTTCCTGTTTGTTTTCTAAAGAAGAGGGTAGGGAGGTAGAAAGGATCTGAAAGGAAATGGGGGAGGGGTATATATTATATGAACTTTCAATTAAAAAAATGCTCTGTTGAGGAGTGACTTTAATACAAATGCATTTGCTATGCTTTCTGGGTGAATGAAATAGGCAATTTGGAAACACATTTGAATTGCCTCTGAGGAGTGAAAGACCCCTGGGCCAGAGCTGCTGTGTATACCCTGTTTCTATTCTGGCCTCGTGAGCCATAAGGGTGGCTCCCACCTCTGGGCTCCACCTATGGTTCTACTCATCACTTCTCAGTTTAGTCCTGGCCCATCTACTTTCCATGCTACCTTTCTGCCATGAGCACCAACCCTTCTCATATTTCCGTACCCCTTGCCTCGGTTCCACTGGCTTAGCCTAAAGACAGGGTTCTCTTGTGACCCTCATTGCTTCATGTAGTGGCTACCACCTCCATGCTTCCCAAAGACTCCTGCAGCCCCTCCCTTTGTACTCAGACTCCTGCCCCACCCTGGCTTGCCTTTGTTCAGGCTGTGGTTTCTTCCCATCTGCTTTGCTGTAACCACCTTCTTATTTCTCCAAGAACCTCATTAGTTACCTGCCTGATACCCAGCCAGTGTCAAGGGTGCTGAGACCACTTGGCTTCCTGAAAAGCCTCACAGTGTGGCAAGGAGGCCCACATAGCATGTCCTGGTGGTCAGTGGACACAGGGCTGCAGTGCCCACTCATGCCCTGGCACCAGAGACCAAAAGAAAATTGTGGTGAAAGCTTGACCTAGGAGTCCCTGTCTGCTTAGCCCAGGGCTATATGATCTTTTGGAAACCCAACCTGGTGGAGCACATCATCTGTCATGGCAAGATACAGAGGGAAACCTGCCCAGTGAAGGCCATTTTGGACTCTCTATAATGATTTCTGTCCCTTTAAGAGTGAGCCACGCCCACTCCTTGTCTGCAAGCAAGCAAGCAAGCTTGGAGTTGCGGTCCCATTTGCTCTCTCTGTCCCCACGGCTCTTGGGAGAGGCAGACGGCCTTCTTCCGCTTCCCCCTTCCCCCCCCCTTCTTTCCCTCTCTCTCTCCCCTTCTGCTTCTTTCCCTCCATAATCCATCTAATAAATGCTTAACTTTAATATCTGTCTGGTTTCATGTTCCTGCCTCCGCCGCCGCCACCATTACCACTGCCGCTGCCGCCATTTGCTGCCATGGCCTGACCATGCGGTCTCAACTTTGGGTCCCGCTGCTGGGCACCCCAATTAATTATCACAACACCAGGTAGACCTGTGTGTCAAAAAGCACAGATAAGGACCAATGATACAGCTCAGTGAGTGAGCTTGCTTGGCCACCAAGGCTGATGACCTGAGTTCCATCCCAGGAACATAAATAGTAGAAGAGAACTGACTCCCATAGATTGTTTTCTTGTCTCCACATGCATGTGGTGACACACACACATATCCATTCGCATGTATACACACACACACACACACACACACACACACACACAAGTAAATGCCATTTTAAAGATTTTTTTGCAGGGGGAGCCAAAGGCAGGCAGAGCTTTGTGAGTTCAAGGCCAGGCCTGGTCTACATAGCCAGAGCAACATAATAGAGAGACCCTGTCCGGATGATGGGATGATGGATGGATGGATAGATGGACAGATAGATAGATAGATAGATAGATAGATAGATAGATAGATAGATAGATAGATAGATAGATAGACAGATTTTTTTTCCTTAAAAAGAAAGCACAGTAGTTTTTGCTTTTCTAAGCACTCTTTCGCATTACACCTGAAAGACCTGGTCTGCTGTTAGGACCAACAGTTATTTGCCCTTAATAGAGTTTTGATCCCTGTGAGTAGTTTGTGACAGCTGAGTGGAGGAAATGAACAGATTTAGTTCCTGGGATGAGCTGGCCAATGCCTACAGTCACACGAGGGCATCTGATTACTAGGTAGCTTTGTGCAAATCTAATGAGCTGTAAAAATTGTATGGCTTGATAGCACAGAAAACAGCTGTCTGCTGCTGTCACCAGTGTGGGGACGCCAGGCTAGGCATCATGCTTTGGTAGCTGTCTGAGGAAGAAGAAACCAGGAAAGGCAGGTGAACCTATCCTTGGCACATGGTGAGCCCAGCATCTTCCAGGAGACAAAACAACCATTTAAGGACTAAACCAACCCTTCCAGTGCCCTGTGATACAGCCTTTGGTGGTAAAAATGGATCTTAGATGGTTTTTAAAAATAGCATTTGGAGTATTTTTTCTCCTTTCAAAAGAGTAAAATCCCTTCCTTAGGTTGAGCCGGAAAGGCTTGGCCTGGCAGCTTTCTGCATGAGTGGTCATGACTTCCCGGGTTTGAAAGACCAAGAGAAGGCTGTTTTGCCTGCTCAGTCCTAATGGAGCCTTTACAACCTGTGAATGGGGAGCTTCCTTGAGAAGGGATGTGGGAGAAGGGGGCGGGGTGGCTGGCTCCTGCACAGCTCTGTGGGACCTTCAGATGTTGATCCTTTGGGAGCTGCCAGCTTGGTGAGATAAAGCAGGGGTTTTAACAGTTGAGGGCAGATGCCTTCAAGGAGACAGAACCATGCATTTCCTGAACCGTCTTGCAGGGGCCACAATGGCCCTCTGCCTGTGTGCCCCCACCCAGAGCCTTTCCCCCATTCATAGAAAGCAGCTTAAGCCACTTAAGCGCATTAGCATCAGGATGGGCCAAGACCTCCACGGGATGCAGGGGGCTGGGTGGCCTTGATGCCCCTGGTTGTTTGGGTACTTGTCCTAATCCTCCACAGTTCCAAGGCAGCCAGACTGATTTGTGACACAGAGTCCAAAAGCCACTTTGGGAGCTTGACTGGGTTAGCTGATCTGTGCCCTGAATGTCAATGGCCTGGCCTGACGTGTGCTTGGGGAGTGGCAAGCCTGGGCTGGAATGCTGCACATAGGACTGGCTAACTCATCCCTTGTCTTCATGCACCTTATAGGATGGGTGCCGTGTTGGCACAGCTGCCTAGGAGCACCTGAGGT
The DNA here is from genome assembly GCA_028555095.1 of Dicrostonyx torquatus. Taxonomy (NCBI): domain Eukaryota; kingdom Metazoa; phylum Chordata; class Mammalia; order Rodentia; family Cricetidae; genus Dicrostonyx; species Dicrostonyx torquatus. Next base: position 5,175,141 of record JAQHUG010000118.1, read on the forward strand.
TTGTGTCCAGTGGTATCTGACACCTCAGTGGGTCCCAGGCAGGAATGAGGGTGCAGAGCCCTGAACCTAAGCAGTTCTTCTGGGTCCTCATAGCACAGACCCCCAAGGGATCCTGCAGTATAGAGACCTAAAAAGGTCAGATACTTCCAGTAAACTGATCTCCTTATAAGTAAAACTCATTCTCTTTGTTTAAAAAAAAAAAAAACTAATTACATATGCCTAGTTGAGGACTGTCACTAGCCCCAAGTAGCTCTTCCTATAACCCCAGCCCAGGTGACAAGTCTCTTGCTTTCTATTTGACTTGGCTGTTTATACACATTTTTGTGTAACTGATCGGTTGGCTGATAAAGTAGCTACCCTCCTTTATCTTTGCCATCAAGGCAAGAGGCAGTTACTGAGAACCTTCATTTGTCTAAGAGGTCTTTTGCATTTGGCTCTAGGCATCTTGTGTTGCATTGTCACTTGTGTCTGTGAGTGTCTTGTTTTCATCCTCCTTGTCAGCTACAGGCCCCTGTAGTGTATGTATTGGGGAGGGCTATTGCTTCTAGTGGCTCCTGTGCCTGGCAGGCGGGGCAGTCCCCAACTTTGTCCTGCCTTTGGGGAGTGACCTTTTTGACCCCTTCCTGCATGTATTGAGGCTAATTCAAGCAGGCATGAATTTAATTATCAACCAATGCTCTAGCTGGTTGCTTTTGGTTCAGGAGCACCAAAAACCGCACAGCCGAGCATGCAACAAGGTTAGTGTTTGCTCCTCAGCCAGACTTCTTTTGGTGGAAAAGGCTGTCTGAGCATTTGCTGACTTCATCAGGTTACTTGCTCTTGTATCCTGTTACACCCGCCCTCAGTTCTCCTGACTCCTGGCCAGAGCCCAGAACTTATCTTCTGAGATTCTGACATTTTGACCATCCACCTCTGGACCTCCTGGACTAAGTGCCCTATGCCATGGCCCATACTGCAGCTTGATAGCCTTAGCTAGCTCCATAGGGCTTGGGGAGGCTCAGGATAGACAACACCAACAAGGAGTCAGCCCTTTGAAGGGCTCAACTTGCTGCCTGGCATGGACACTGCTAACAAAACCTTCCTCTTGGAGAAGCATAAGTATCTTGCATCTGTGTTGCACTCTCAGCCACACTCAGTCAGAACCTTGTATAGCCTGGTGGAGGGCTTTCTGAGGAATAGTCCATAAGGACTGTCTAGCTGGTCTCCTGGAATGGTTGTGAAATCCTTGTGTCAAGGAACACTGATCTCCTTCCTTTCCCATTGGACATTGAAAAACCATTGATTATGGGCTTTGGGTGAAACCAATTGGGGTAATGGGTGAACAGACTGGGACTGAGCACCCTTGTCTTCTTGCAGACTCTCTGTACAAAGGCCACGATGCAGACAGTCCGGGCTGCTGATACCAATGAGGTTATAAAGTTGATATTTCGGGAGTCAGACAATGACCGGAAGGTAAGTAGTTCATGACTAAGGGCAGCCACCAACCACCCCCAGCCTGAGGAGTGGGAACTGTACAGGGCACTGAAGCATCTCTGACCCGGCAGGTCGTGCTCCAGTTGGAAAAGAAGCTCTTCGACTACTTCAACCAGGATGTCTTCCGGGACAACAACGGCACTGCGGTGAGTTCTATTTTAAGGCATATACGTGGTCATCCTGGTTCCTTCCCATGAGACACTCCTGGTCCTGGAGTACCACAAGCACATCTACATGTGTTCAAGCCCCCCAGAGTTCAACTTGAGCTCAAGGCTGACTTGGAGGAGGTGATTTATAGGGATGGGGCAGGCTAGGCTAGGCTGCCAGTATTATCATCCTGTCAGTGGGCAGTGCAGTGTTCCTAAGACCTATGAGCACTGGAATCTCCTAAGTGAGAGCAGTAAGGCCCTGCCTGCTACTGTGGATATCAGAGAGTCCAGGGGTGTACCACTGGGTTCTCAGGGCTCTGCAAGGCTGTTTTAGCATAGAGATGAGAACTGGCTGTGCCATTGGAATGACCAGCCTTCTTCTTCTCCAGAAGATAATCTGCATTCAGCACACACTGTTCTGGCCTTTCTTTAAGGTGAAATTTGAGTGGTTATTCTTGTAGTTCTATTACCACAAAACTATAAGCAGGAGAGGTGGGAATTCAAGGTCATCCTCAGCTGCATAGAGTTTAAAGCCAGCCTGAGCTACATGAGACTGTACCTCAAAGAAATAAAAGAAGAAGGGCTGGGGAGATTATTCAGGTTAAAGTGCTTACCATGAACTAAGTTCAGATCGCCAGTGTCCTTGTTTTGTTTTGTTTTTTAAAACCAGGTTTGGCAGTGTGAATCTGTTATCTCAGTGTTGAGAAGGCAGAAAAGGGGGCTCATTGGGACTCCCTGGCCACAAGTCTAATTGAATCAGTGGGCTCCAGGTTCAGTGACAAATCCTATCTCAAAATAACTTAGAGAATGACTAAAGAAGACACTTCACACTGAGCCATGGCCTCCATGTATATTCACACAGATGTATACAAGCACTCCAGCACACACATGCATGAACACGCACAAAATTTTTTTTAAAGAAGAGGAAAAGAATAAGGGGAAGGAAAAATTGCACTAGGCATGTACAGATAGATGTGTAGACATAGTACAAGTCTGTCGTCTCAGACCTGGGAGGTGAAACAGGGAGATTGCAGTGCGAGGCCACTGAAGGCTGCATAATAAGAAGGTTCTGCTGCTTTGTTTCTTTGTTTGTTTAATTGATTTTTTTCAAATTTTGATTTTATTTGTTTGTTTATTCATTAGTCTTCTCTCATACAATACATCCTGACCACAGCCTCCCCTTCCTCCACTTTTCCCAGTCATTACCCCATTTCCCCTCTTCCCCAGATCCAGTGCTCCTCATTTCCCTTCAGAAAAGAGCAGACCTCCCAGGGATATCAGCTGAACACAGCATAACAAGATGCAATAAGACAAGGCATAAACCCTCATATCAAGGCTGGACAAGACAACCCAGTTGGAGAAGAGTTTGAAGGCATTGTTGTTGTTGTTGTTGTTTTTAAAAAAAGTTTGAACACCCAGGAAATGTTTTGAAATTGACTCTCTTATAAAAGAATTCAGCTTTGAAGTAGGGAGCATTTCCAACGAGTGAGTTCTTGGCATTCATGCCTATCTGCCAGAACCTCACCCAGGAAGTCATCAGGTTTGCCAGGTTCCTGGAGCTCCAGTGGTGCCTGCTTCCAAAAGCTGCTATTCAGAATCTGACGTACTTTCAGAAATGTCCCAGGCATACTGCTAATGCCCAGCCTCTGCCCAGATTACACATATTCAAAGGAATTGGCCACCATCATTCAAGCCAGACCCTGAGTCCCTTCAACTTAATGAGCATGGAGATAATCTCATCCTCATGGCGTGGTTGAACACGCTGTGCCACAAGCACTACAAACAAACTACCGTCTGCAGGATGGATGTGCCCGAGCCGGACTCAGCCCCCAAAATCCATCGCATCCTTCATCAACCACCGGTCTTGTACTCATCTGACAGAAATTTAATTCAAGCTGGCTCCTGAAAATAATTATTGTATTTTAAGAGTAGTAATCATTGGCCGGGACATGATTGAATGTGTCCATGCGTATTGACTTTTTCTATGATTTATAGCTTTGTTTAGTCGATATTCCCATCGAAATTGTATAATTAATTATAAGTGTGGCTGTCAGGGCTGCAGGATGGAGTGCCCTGGTGAGGATTTGGAGAGATTAAATTTTCCTTGGCTGTCCCAGGGCAGGGCTTGGGAATTTTCTAGGTGCTTGGCCTGTTGGATAGAGATGTTTTCTGTGTGTTTAGCAACCGCCTGGGCTCCGGGTGCATTGATTTTCCAAGCCCTTTTTTCTTTATCAGCGCGGTGTCCACGCAGCAACAGTGGAATTTGTGCAGCTGGGACGGCCCTGACAGATGCATGAGGCCAGCAGCTGCTTTATCATTGTCCACACACATCGGGGCTGCTTTTCACTTTGTAATCAAGAAGAACGTTTAAGATACATGTGAAATTGGTTATCATGTTTGTGAAAAATCTCAAAGAGATACAAATTATCAATTCACCAGCAGTGTGGTGCAATTTCCAATCAGAAAGTCCTCAGAGTTGATGCCCTGTGTGGGTGGTGGCGGCAGCTTTAAACCCCATCATCCTGTTGATGTGGCAGTTCTGGAGCTTCGAGCATTCTGCAAGCCAGTCACACAGGACCAGGGTTTCACTGGCTTGTCAGAGCCAGCTGGTTGAGCAGGGACCCAGTGGCTCCCATCCGTACCTACCCTCTGCACAGCAGAAGTTGAGTAAATGTCAGAGAGCATGCACATTCGAGCTCCAGAGCATCTATCAACAGGCAGCTCCAGCCAGCGGGAGGATACAGGGCAGGGTCCACGTGTGTCTCCTCCAACATGAGGCTGGGGACAGGGGTTAGCGTATATGGGAGTAATGGGGGACATGGGCAGAAGGGCATAAGAAGTAAGGACAGAAGACTTGGGGGTTCTTCATCTGCTGTTTCTGAGCTCCCATACCATCTAAGCAGTTTTTAAAATTCAAATTCCAAATTCAATATTTTTTCCTTTAAACATTACAAAATTGAGGAAAGGTTCTTTTAGAATAGAGGTCATGGTGTGACAGTTTCCTCAGTACCTTGGTGGTAGGTACCTCAGGTCTGATAAATAGATAGGATAGACAGACCCTGCGTGATCATTACCAGGGAGGCCAAATCTCTACCAGTCTGACCCCCAACACACACACACACACACACACACACACACACACACACACACACACCCCTCCAGCCCAGGCTTTTTTCACACTGTTCTTTTCACAAACTTGTGTATGGTTGTGTTTATTGGAGCGTGTGCCTGTGTGTGCAGTGGGTTAATGCTTGGATCTGTCATTAGCTGGATCTTTCTGGCAAGTCCTTGCAGCAGCACTTTTTCCTGCAGGGAAGGCGATACATGATGCCACATTGGTGACTTCAGGCAGGAGCCTAACAGATAGGCCCTGGCCATCTAGAAATAGGTGCTAACCCTGAAGAGGCTCTCAGGGAATCCTGGCACAGCGCTGCAGTACCTTGAGAACATTTAAAACTGGAAAATGTTAGATGAGTGACAATGAAGGCCACCCTCACACATGAGGTCAGAGTCACAGGTACTCAACATCTCACACACATATGGACACACTCATGTGCATGTCAAGAATTATAGTTTTTTCACCTTTGGGGAGGTGTCCAGAACTGGTCGGCATTTAGTGGTCTGATACAAGTAGTTTCCCATATACTCCCTCAGCCCAGCCCACAGCTTTGAAACAAAGCATTTGTGTGTGTGTGTGTGTGTGTGTGTGTGTGTGTGTGTGTAGGCATGTGTACATGTGTATGAGTGTATATATTAGTTTCATGTATATTGTGAAAACATGTATATATATGAGTATGTGTGCTTGGAATGCTTGTCAAAGAACTTTAATGTTGATAGCACGGCTTTGGTACCCAGGCCATGGCAGAGCTGAAGAATTAGAAAGCTAGACTGTATGACTACTGGGTGGGCATGGACCCTTGGCTAGCCCTGTTCATCTGTCCTTCTCATGTCCAGGAGGCTTCTGGCCTGTAGGTGCAGAGGAGGAATATGTAAGGTAGAGAAAGGTATGGCCTAAAGATTCAAATGCTTTATCTGCCCCTCCTGTGCTCACAAACTCCTGTGGACCTTGGCAGTCAGAGGCAGTGACTGCCCACTCCTGAGCAACACTTAACCGTGCACAAAGACAGTACTTCATTATCCAAGGTTAAATAAGTCTCATTGGCCTAAATTCCATCTCTGCAGGGTCCCTGTCTGTGTTCCCAGCTTTTGTGTTCCCCTTCTGCTTCTAGAAGTCTGAACAGAACCATGGTGGGAGGTAGGGCCTAGACTGAGAGCCCACAAAGGCAAGAAGACTCTGACCTGATGACTTCTGTGGCCCAGGCAGGTGTCATTCTAGTACTATGGGCCTCAGACCAACAGGTGGCCACAGGTCAGTGAATGTCCAGCCCACAGCTTCCATTTGAGGATTCTAAAATTTGTCTATTTTCTATGAATGGATTAGAATCTTCTGGATGGTAGACCACATTCACAACTAGAAATTTTCTCAAGCTTTGAACCAGTAAAGACAAGCTCACAGCCCCAGTAGGCAGAGCATGGGAGAAGCACTCTACTTTTGATCAAGAGTCTGAAGACAACAGCCAGAGGCACAGAAGACCCACGAAAATGTCAGACGTCTGAGGATATATAGAGCTTCTAAGATCATAGTTGTTGAGAATAAATGGATGAACGTCCAGACTGAGTAGACATAGCTGAAGACAGGATTTAAAAACTAGAGACTAAGTGGAGGAGTGGCCCGGAAACAGCACTAAAACTTGGTGTGGCAGAAAGTATGGAGCAGAGACGAGATGGGTGGACTGAGGGCCCCTTCCAGCAGGAAGAGATCACCTGATCTGTCTACATCACAGATCCTCAGAAGCAGTGTATCCTGACCTGAAAGAATAGAAAATTCAGACACCAAGTGAAACAGAGCATTGACTAGAAGGAGGAAACCTTACAGTAACCTGAAGAAGTTGCCATATAAAAATCATGAAAAGGCAGTAGACAGTCCATAACCATGGCACCAGAAGCAATGAAGTCATTTAATTGAAGAGTAGAGTTCCAATCACCTCTCAGGAGAAATCATGAGGTTGCATATCCTCCTTAAAAGTCCACAGTAAACCTGGAAAAGAGAAGGGATTTAAGAGGGTGGGGTGCTGTGCTCCACCCAGGCTCCTGAAACTGCTCTTAGCAGGTGCTTCTGTGCTTTGGATCAATGCACCTGTTGCTTATTGTACTTTGTAACTCTGAGCTGCCTCAGGCTTTAGCCGAAACCTCACTGGCTCCTGATTCACACTGGCAGCGCCTCCAAGCAAACTTGTTTCTTCCTGTTTTGTTCATATGGTCAAGACCATAGTAGTGCCAAATGGAAGCCAATGTTGGAGCCAGGCCAGACAGAGTCTGAGACACTCTGGCTTGAGTCTGTGAATGTCCGGCATGCCACCACATGGCTCTGAGGTTATGATCTTAAATAAGGAAGCTCCGTCTGGAGTGATCACTTACCCTTTCTTCTTTCGCATAAACTTAATCACCTCAGAGGGGGATTTCAACTGGCCTTGACTTGACCCTTATCCAGGGCCAAGTCACTCTGGTTGATAGGAGTGGCACCCAGTCTGGTGCTGATCTGATGAAGGCAGCTCTGCGAGCAGCAGGCAGGCAGAAGACCCATGCCAGTGAGCAGGTAGCAGGCTGGCACACAAGTAATTACACTGTACACATGCTGGTAATTGCACATTCAAGAATGATGGATGAGGTGGTAGGAAGAAATGGAGACACGGTGTGGTTCTGAGGGGAGCCCCAGCACGATACCATGGCTACACACAGCTGTGGCGTAGGACATGATTAATGGATAGTGTCCCACAGGGTGTTTATGGTGACTGGACAGAGCCATAGCTGGTGGGGACCTCTCCTTCCAGCAAGCATAGTACTCTGATAGAAGCCTCCTGAGGGAGCCAGGCTGCCTGCCCACTTTCCCTGAATGCTGAAGTGAATATTTCCACCCTACTGGCTTCTAGACTCTCACCAGTGTGCAGGCTCAGCTGCAGCTTCTGATGTACTGAGTTGATTTTGCTCACTCTGAGGGTCACTTTCAGTTTTGGATATTTTCCCCTCACTCTGGAAAGGATATCCAGGCCCCATTCGGGGGTGCATGCTTTCTGGGATGTATTCATGTGTCTCATTGAGCAGGACCAGGCATTCAGAGCACTGTTCTTGCACTGCTCACAGCAGAGGCAGCTGGATGGTAGAGCCAGGCTGGCACCCCTGAGTCTCAGTAGTGATGGATCTTCTCTGAGTAGGGCAAGATCACGCTAGATGCTTGAGTCATTCCTGCTTTTAGGAATTTACACATAGCCCAGGTACACACAGAGCACCACCTTCCAGTGAGGATATCAAGTGATTCTGTTTTCCTCTTTCTTTTCTTTAGCTCTTGGAATTTGACAAGGAGTTGTCTGTCTTTAAGGACAGACTGTATGAACTGGACATCTCATTCCCCCCCAGGTAAGGAGCCCTGTACCTGTCAAGAGCAGGCAACTTTCCCAGCATCTCCTCAGATGTGCCTGTGTGTCAGTGTCAGTATGTGCATCCATGTGCATGTGTGCACATGTGTCTGTCTGTATGTGTCTTCTGTACATATCACCATAGCATCTTGCATGTCTGTCTGTCTGCATGTATATACCTGTATTGTGTGCATCTGTTCGCATGCATACACCCATGTGTGTGAATTACACCTCCTTCCATCATTTCTATAGCCTGAAGAAAGGACTGGCTGTGAGTAATAAATGATTCTTTTTTTTTTTAAGACCCCTTTCCAATGTGAAAAAATAAAGTTGTAGATTTGCAGGCACAGGTTTGTGGGCAGCATGCTAAGGATCTCCGGAAACCTAGACTCACCGTGTGTGGCTTGCCTGGCAGGGAGTTCGGAATCTACCTTTCTGAAGCAGATAAGTACGCGGTGTTTCACTCTGGTGCTCCTGGAATCTTGGTATCTGCAACAATGGCACTGGTTCCCTTGAGACATCCAGGGTCTCAGAGTGCTGTAGTGTAAAGCAAGGGGAAAGGCCTAACAGAACGTAGTATATGGTATGTAGTGGACCTAAGTAAGCTGCAGACTTACCTACCATCTGCTGCATCTGTGCCTTGCTTCTCAGGCTTTGCATCTTCCTGGAACTAGTCTACAGAAGGTGGCTCCAAGGACAAGGGATTGTTGCAGGCACAGCCTCCAGCAGCCGTGGGTGTCCTCCTCCCAGCCCTTTGTGTTAGATCCCAAGTCTTTTGACCTTAAGTGGTGAGGAAACTTTCCAACAGACTGAATTATGCCAGCGACTTGATCATGCTGCTGGTACCTGTTTCACGTCTGCCTGGCAGGAGATACTGGGGATCTTTTCCTCAGAATGAGGGTCCTGCATCCAATGCATCTGACAGCCAGACAGCTATTCTCCTCTCTGCCAGTGTCCTCCATCTCTGTGCCAACTGGACATAATCAAACATGCAGTGGGGAGACCCATCCCTGACTCCTATGGTTCCTTCCTTTTCAGCTGCCAGCCCATATCCCCCAACCAGGAGACTAAGGTGAGGGGACTGGATAGAGTTTCGGGGATGGGGAAACAGGGCCACAGGCCTTAGTAATTCCCAGATATCTAGTTAGTGCCCAGGCCAAGGTATTAGACACTTACATATTGCTTCTTAGCAACATGGCTCCAAGAGGTAACCTCATGAGACACTGACCAGAATACCTGGCTCTGCAGCTAGCATAACCCTGGATCACATTCATGGGCAACCAAGTGACTCACCAGGTACATCCTATCAAGTTTTGAGGGACCTGCTCTGACCCTCATGTGACTCTCAGACACTCTGAATATCCCCAGTGAATCATGGGTGTTCGTGGAAACATACATATGCCTGACCGAGAGCTGAGAGATTCAGGGTCTACAGTAGGATGGGGACATGCCTGCCCCTCAAGAGTTCTGCACTGAATTTAGCATCTGTCTTAAGATTTTTCTCTCAGTGTTGCAGTCTTGAAAGTTACCTAAACACCAAAGGTACAGCTTGGGACCTGGCCAGGCTGAAAATCCAGAGGGCCTTGTAGTCTAAGCCCAATCAGCTAAGAGAGAGCCCTTGACCCACATGACAACCAAGGGACCTGCTTTCCCTACCTGGCAGAAGCAGGGTTGAAGCCATCTTGACATACTGGCATGTTCTAGTCAATTGAATGTTGTGTTATCAAGAAGGGGCCCTAAGTGATGACCCTAGGATCTGGAGCCACAGGCCTTCCAGGAAAGTTCCCAATGCCAAGCTGAGGCTGGTGGGGGGTAGGCCCACCCCCTCCAGCCTGTTTGTCAGGCTCAAATCCCCTGACAAACTCAGAGAAGTAAGAGTGGGGAGCAAAGACATCAGTAGATTTTTAAGGCAGAATCTTTGGCACAAACAGGAAAGAATGTAAGAGCCATCTCTGTGTGCAGAAATGGGGAGAGGTTTATACAGCACAGTGCCTAGGATTCCCACATTCCCACTCAGGGAAGATTGGTCATGCAGAGTACCCCTGAGGTGACTGTATTCTTTTTTTGTTTGTTTGTTTTTCAAGGCAGGGTTTCTCTGTAGCTTTGGAGCCTGTCCTGGAACTAGCTCTTGTAGAGCAGGCTAACCTCAAACTCACAGAGATCCACCTGCCCCTACCTCCTGAGTTCTGGGATTAAAGGCGTGTGTCACCACCGCCCAGCAAGATGACCATATTCTTATTCCAGAACCGAGTTAGTTATGTGACTCACCATAGGGGATGTTCAGAGGCAGCTGAGGAAGCTACCCTTAAAATATGGTAGCATCCTGGATATTAGGGCAGAGCTAGGCAAATAATGTGAGCCCTCAGAAGCAGGGCTTCTTTGGTGAGGGTGTCACATTCTGAGTTGTGAAAAGAATTCACATGTCATACTAGCCTAAAAAGTGAAGAGAACCAATAGTCACCCAATGGAAGGCCAGTAATGAAATGGAATCGTAATGCCATCATCCCAACGGGCAGAGGCACTCTTAGGCATGGCAGGGTTATTGCCTCATCTTTGGGCTTTGAGACCTTGAGCTTGGTCCACCCATGCACCCAGCCCAGGGAGACTTAGGGGCAATCTGCTCTGTGAACTGGTAGTCTGCTAGACTGACAGACCTCAGTGTTGAAGGTTAGTGGAGTATTTGGAGCCCTCCCCCCGTTTGCTGTGAGAGCATCTGTATCCCATGTCAGATCGCAGAGGCAAGCTTCATCTACCTCAGTGGTCACAGTTATCTTAGAAGCACCCTGCCTTGCAGGCCTCAAACTCCCATCTTGTGGCTCTTGTATGTTTTGGTCATGAGACTGAGCTTTGCACTGTGGTGAGGGTCCTGCTCTGCCTCCCACCCCTTGGAGTTGGGTGCTGCGGCAAACTTCACCACCTGTCCATGTCAGTTACTACCTTGCAGGATCCAGACATAGAACATATAGACCCTCATGCCCATGAAGCCTGAATAAGTTACCCTCCCTGGCATCTGTGGACATCTTGCCTCTCTGGCTTCACCATCACACATCAGAGGGTATATGTGCCCAGTCCAGCTGCCAGCCCAGCAGGCATACTCTATGGAGACCACATGAACTGAACATGTTCAGTATTGTACACTGAACACATGGAAGGCACCAGTACCTGTTACCTAGTCTTACACATATTTCCTTTTATTTAAAAATAGCATTCAAGTTTTCACAATGATAGGGAGAAAGAAGAGATGATCTAAATTGAACTGTTATGTCCAGCGTGTGCTCTAGTCCACATTCTGAGAGGCCTTTGGACTCTCTTCCAGTCATAACATGCTTCTTCAGCATGAGCTTCAACAAAGGCTCCTGAGATCTGTCCTCAGAACTCAGGATGCACATAGTGTCCTCCCCCACCACCTCATGGGTGATGCCCCTCACGCCCGCCCAGAGAGCACTGATGTTCCTTCTCCATTTGGTTTTACTGCATTTTAAAACTGTGACAAGCTGGGAATGGTGGCCCGTGATTGTAATCTCAGTTACTTGGGAAGATCAGGAGGTGGAGCCAGCCTGGAGAATACATGGAAGACCTTGTCTCAAAACACCTAAGACGATCATACAGTTTGCAGTCCCTGTGGTGTTGTCTTGTATGGTTTGGAGAGCCATTCCAGTGTGAACAGAAGAAGCAGACGTGTAAGCTGGGAAAGAGCTGGTGATTAAAGTGGTAATGTGTGAATGACAAAAGAAAAAAGGAAAGGGCCTGACTGCTCCTGGCTGTGGTGAGAGAAAGTTTAGTGTAGACAGAAGGGAGGCATCTGGGAGAGCCATGTGAGGAGAGGGAAAGGGGAAGAGAGAGAAGAGCCAGGTGCAGCAGCCAGGAGCTCAAAGGGAATGGGGCAATGAAAATGGTTAGATTATATAAGGAAAAGCAATGCAGCCTCTGGGCTGGAAAAGTTTAGGGTAGGGGGCAGGATGTGCCAGATAGGAGAACCCTGTAACAGGTAGGGACTGAGGGATGCCAGGAGCAGTCAGGTCTTGGCAGCCAGGTCTGCTTTCATATATTAAGTAGACTCCCAGCCACTTGTCCCAGGTTTTAAACCTAACAGTATGTACCAGATACATTCTTAGTCTTTAATAAAATAGGTAGTCTTGGCCTAGGTGTAGTGGTGCACATCTTTAATTCCAATACTTGTAAGGCAGAGGCAGTCCCATCTCTGAGTTTGAGGTTAGCTAGACCTACACAGTGAGTTCCAGGTCAGCCAGGGCTTCACAGTGACATAGTGAAACCCTGCCTCAAAAAAAATAAAAAAAATAAAAAAGCTAGCCTTAGGCATACTGCATGCATAAAAATGTGTGTGTGTGTGTGTGTGTGTGTAGATAACTGTGGGTGATGATGTTTGCATAGAAAGTGCTGTTCATATTTTGCTCATATATGTGCATGTGCACACACTGTATGGGGTTTGAATATGTGATATATAGGATGTGTGTATGTGATGAACTATTTGTATACATGAGTATAGTATAGTATATGCATATATAGTTTGTCCATATGTGCATAGACATTTCTGCTGAAAAATGGGTATTCACACATGTGCATCAATGTGTGTATGTATACATGTCAGTGCATATGTATACTTTCAGGGCCTGAGTAGGTGTGTACATATGTGCATGAGTGTGTAAATCGTGGACATGTGTATGTAGGTACATGTACAGGTTAGATGTGGGAGGAGTGAATTCATGAATATGCATGTATATGAGTAAGCACATCTGTGTGAGTGCTGTTGTATGTGTGCATAGTTGCTAACACAGCAGCCTGTCCACTTGCAGCAGAGAAGTGGACCACAGGCTACTGTCTAGGAAAAATGGGAATGTGAGCTCTGCTGTAACCCTGTTCCATAAACAAGAGACTGCACTATAGCCTCATCACTTTGTTATCTGTGGAGGCCTTCAAATGGACTGGGAGAAGCCTTCCTGGGATACAACAGTGCCTGAAGTATCTATTCCTTATGAGTTCTTTCCCATCCTAGGCTTCTGCCTGCATCTTATCATCAGGTATGGTGGGTGAGCATATGGGAAGCTCATAATATCTCCACTACCACACACTCTGGGCCCATGCAGGAAGCCCTGGGTCCCCCTCAGAAGTGCACTCCTTTTGTTGAAGGACTAGTGCCACCACTTAGGCCTAATGTCTGACTGATTGACATACAACTACCCTGGGGTGCCCCAGAGTCCCTGTGTTTCCATTACGAAAATGCCCAGAGTGAATCTTAAGTATCCGTTCTTGCTCTACTGACACTAGAACCACTGTGGTTGAGTAAAACTGCTTACCTTTAAAAGCAGCTTTTGAGACCTATAACTCCCATCTCAGTTCTGTTTTTATATGGCCAGGAACCAGTGAGGCTCACTGGCCATTTGAGATGTGGCCACCCTCATATAGAACAAGGTGCTCCTGAGTACCTAGATTGCATGTGTCGGGAGCCAGCCAGCTTCCATGCATCCTTGAGGGCACAGGCCACACTGGGCAGCTAGGAAACCTCCACATAACATGCCATCCTGCCCACCACCCAGGGCTCTACCTTATCCCATGGTTTTCATTTTCACTTCCATTTTCCAAGCTCTTTCTAATTTGTCTATATCTCGAGGAACACAACCTCTACCATGTGGGTTCTGGGACCAAAGTCAGGTTTCCAGTCTTGGTGGCAAGCACATTTACATGCTGATCTTGCTGATCCCTAAATATTTATTACTTTATTTTAAAATAATAATAATAATACATAATATTTTAAAATAATAAATTTATTGCATGTTAACTAAGTAGCACTACAATGAAAAAATATATTTTTCAAACAAAAGTAGTGTTAAAAGAATAGCAACATCTCACATTTAAAAGGTTACTTAGAAGTTTGACTAGACAAGTGACAGGAATGTGGCAGAGGAGTGCCCGCCCCCTGGCTATGGGTACTTTGCTTTCTTTCTGCTGACTTGTAGAAGTGGTGATTCCCTAGTCCCTCACCACAGTGCTGTATTGAGAACATACTCTGGGCTCAGACGGGACCTGCCCCATGGGGTTTAGTGGTAGCAGGTATTGAATACTGAGTGGGGCATGTGGTGGACATCACTCCAGAGCTCATGGTGCCTTCATGAGAACAAATGGACCTCAGCAGACACGTCCTCAGGGGAGGGCTGTCAAGATCATTGGGCACCTGAATTTTGTGGTTGGCCACAAACACCATCAGATCCAACCCCAGGGAGACAGCTCTTTTTGTGCGTCCTTACGGAGGCTCTGTACTTGTCTGTCAGCCTGCCTCAGAAGTGGCACTGCCCAAACACAGGCAGCTGTCCAGTAGCACAGCTGTATTTCTGGCCTGAGCTCCTGCCTGCCTGGCCTGTGACACTTTCCCAGCTTTTACTCCCAGGAACCATGTTTCCCAGGGTTAGGGGTTGAGAAGGTAAGTATTTTCTCTGCACAGGACCTGCCCTGCTGTGACTGCAGCACTGAGGGTGATGATGTGGAGCATTGCCCACTTCTTGCCCAGGCACCTCTGCTCTTCCCGTAGTCATCTTTGCCTCATCTGTGCAGGAGGAGCACCATGGAAGCCATTGTCAAAGTGGTGCCATGATGAGTGGTTTTACCTCCTGGATCTTGGACGGATCCAGGATTCCTTCACCCTGAGGCTCACACACCAAATTCCATGTAGCCCCAAAGCAGCAATAACCAAAATGCCAAGACCTGTGGAATGGACATTGGAGTATAAGCAAACACCTTCAGGCCCTGAGAACAGATCCACAATCAAAACGTGCATGAGCCATTTCACGTGAATTGGACCCTTTGAGATCCTATATGCACTTCACTACCAGCCACACCTGCTGAGGCACTGAGCCTGCCATCCTCCACCTTCAGCGGGATCTGCTGATGCATTTCTGTCCTGTGTGCACTTTGCCTAATACAAAGCTTAACTTAGGAAGGGCAGTTTAAGTGCTATGCAGACCAGAACCTTTACTCAGGGAACACTGAATGGGAAGAGCTACACCCTTATCAGTGAACAAACTTGGCGTAAGATCAGTATTTTTAAATGACACATATGTTTATAACATGGATGTTTCACCTCCAGTAACTTCAGCATTGGAAGTAGCATCGGTCGCATTTGCCAAAAATCCAGAAATCAGACTTATATCTGTGACTTGGAACCCAGTCAGGGAGCAAAGAGGCCATGGGACTGGTCTGTTACTGGGTCCTGGTTGCACAAGTCTGTGCATGCAACGTGGGGACAATCAGTGAACCAGTGGACAGAAAAGCCATGTCTGCAAGCTGTGGTCACCTGAGATCCAGTATGAGCATGCTGTCCCTAAAGCCATAGCAAAGGGAACCAGGGCAGGCTCTAGCCTCACACCTCCAGCCACCACACGTGTGGCACCTTGGCAGCTAGGATCTTCTACTTAGGCACTTCAGAATTGCTCAGAACCCTTGTGCTCTGTTCATTTTCTTTGGCTCTAGCTCACGTGCTCCTCCCTTTTCAGACATTTTAATAGCAGCTAGTATCTTTGCAACCTAGTGTCCGCTCATTGCGGCTAGATCTCAGTGCATGGAGATGTGTCCCTAATGAAATTTCTTCTGTGATACACATGCTCCAGAGCTAAGTTGCTCTTGATGCTAGTGCCTTTGATGTGCTGTGTAACCAACATCAAAAGCAGTGCGGGGACTGAGAACAGGCGACCTTGTGCCAGGTGAAAGCAGAGAGGCTCCCTGCCTGGCAAAATGGGGTTCAGCCCTTCCACTCTCCCTATTCTGAGGACAGCCTCAATACTACCTAATGACCTTCTTACGCTTGTTTTCCTGTGGTCCAAGAAGGACCAAGAATTGAAGCAAAAGCATGAGTTACACTGGTTTCTCTCCCCACCACCCTAGGCCTATACTGTAGGACTCTCAAACACAACAGGCTTTGTGCTTCCCACAGTGTGATCATGGGGGCCATGGCAACACTATCCAAGCCTAGCCCGCCCAGGTCTTGAGCCTAGCCTTGTCACCGGAGCCAGACAGGCTACAAGCAAACAGCCAGCAAAGGGCCGCTGCCCACATCCTGACCAAGTTCGAGGGGCAAAGAGGAAGGGAGGCAGCGTGGAGGCAGCACAGGTGGGCAATTGTTAATTTTATCAGCACTGCAATTAATTATGACGATTATTCCTGGAGCTGTATGGAGCTGAGATAGGGTTGGTTTGCCCTGCCTCCCACCCCTTTTGGGTTTGCTTCCAGATAAGTCTGCATGCACAGCTCTGCTTGCATTAATCATCTGCATGCAGCTACATCCAGGCCTTACACTCAGCTGAGCAGCCCCTAACCCCTGAATAGAAGATGGAATGAATGACTCCATACCCAGTGTTGGCCTCTCCAGGTCTTCCTGGATCAGAACTTCCCTCTTTTGTATTTTGGGTGTTGTAGAGCACCTCAGGCTATGGAGCTGAGGGCACTCCCCCTCACCCCCCCTCCAGCAGCAGAGTTTGCCTTGAGTCCTGCAGGATCCAAGGGAACATGGGACCCTCCCCAGAACTTCTTAAATGTAGACAGTATTGGATAGGGATACAGAGAGCACCAATCCCTGTCTTTCCCACTGTTCTCTTCTATAATTCAGGGAGTCTAGTATGTCTAATCAGTGACCACCTGTAGATCCTATCCCTGGTGGCATAAGGGTTTTTCCTTGCCTCCCATCTGTTCCGGCTTTATAGGTCTGCAAGCTCTCAGGCTATTCACTGTGCCCAGGGGACAGAACTCTCGTATCTACAGACTCACTGGCAGGTCACCTGTCATGCCCAAACCCAGACCTCAGTGTTTCCACTGGACTGTGGTCCTGGGTCAGCAGTAGAACATCCAGCAAGGTCTCCAGGACAGCAGGGTCTCCAGGGATGGTGACCTGTGCTTAAGAACCATGTCAGGGCTGTTGTCAGACATGACATGATGACTTCTAAGAGCATGCTAAGTACACGGCATGGTAACGGACACTTGTAATCCCAACTCTTGGGAGGTAGAGGCAGGAGTTCAAGGTCATCCTTGACTACACAGTTTAAGGGAAGTCTGGGATACAGGAGGCCCTGCCTCAAAAAAAAGAAAAAAACTAAGAGGACCAGTGAAATGACCAAACAGGTAAGAGGACTGGCTGCCAAGCCTGGTGACCTGAATTTAATTCCCAGGACCTGCATGATAAAAGGAGAGAACCAACTCCCACAAGTTGTCCTCTGGCCTAAACACACACACCATTGCATATGTCCCATATTAATAAATGTAGTTTTAGTTTTTATTTTAAACCGTTGGCATGCTCTGTTCAATCCTATTTCCAAGTTGGCACCTCCCAGCAATGCTTTTCAAGTTGGGCCCCACTGGGCTTCTGTTGGGCATTTAGCTGAACACTGGACCTCCCATCTGAAGACAGTATCAAGGCCAACTATGTCAGTAGGCACAAACAAAGGCACTCTGCCTGCTGAGGTCTCATTCCTGAAACCATATAGCCCCTGTAGAAGAGCCAGCTGGCCAGCACCCTGCAGGACCACAGGAATGGCCAGTGAGTGAGTACTCTGTTTCCATGGAGACTCCATTGCAGTGCATGTGCAAGTTGGAAAGGGGTCTCGTTAGGGTGCCCAGCACCTGGTCGAAGCAACCAGCTTCCTGTTCTAACAGTTACAAGAGGATTGAACCACACAGCCCTGTGACTTTCTCAGCCCCACTCTGACTGGGCCCTTGCTTTTCTCATTTTAGCCTTTACCATACTGGTTATATTCACTGTGAAGCTTTCTCCCTGTGAAAGAGACTGCCATGTCTATTTCATTATGGAAGCCAGAAAGGCCATGTGGTCCCATCTTGCAGTTTACATCTCTGCTCAGGGTGGCCATGTTAATGTGTGTGCTCACAGTGAGATGTCCCTCTGACTCAGCCTGTGTCGTGGGTGTGGACTGAGGAGCACTTGAACAAGGTCATTGTCGCTGTGATGTACAGAAATGGGATTGGCCATTGGCCTTTTGCTTTTCCTGAAAATGAAAGTGTGGGAAATTGTACATTCTTTAGAATGATAATGTTATGTGCAGGAATTACATAGACTTTGTTTTTAGCCTAATATGAGGTAAATTTAATCAGGTAAAGTGGTAATTCCTATAGAAGACGAGGGTTATAAGTCATGGTTTCTATGAAGGATACATGCTTCATGCAGCATCTGCCAGTTTTAGATGGTTGAGGTTCAGAGATACTAGCTTCCCAGCTCCCTTAGGGTAGTGGGAGCGGGGCCAGGCCCACTGGTGGCACAAGCCCCTTCCCACAGGAACCAACTGGTAAGTGGCCTGACAGCCACAGACTGGAAAGCCAGTCGTCATATTCTCTTCTTAACTGAAGTCAACAGGAGTGTTCGAGCATAAGCCTTATGCTCTGGAATTGACATGCGAAAACACATTGCACTTTGAAAGACATGTCTTTATCGTCTGAAAACCATATAGAGTATGGATTTGCAAACACCTGGGCCAGCCAAATTCTGGGAAAGGCTCTCCCTTTGTCAGTTCTACATGTAATTCATTCTGCAGCACAGTCCAGCATGTGTGCCCATGTATTGTAGAGTTATTGTTTTGCAACTATGGTGAATTGGTAGGTCCCCTGGGTGGCAGGTACAGGAGGCAGGTGGCCTCTTCACAAGGATCAGGCCATGAGTGTGAGTTCTTTGTGTGAGTAAGGGGTATATAGGAACCAGCCAGCCTGACCCATGCAATCTATAGGTATATGCAGGGAGAACTAAGTTTGATGGGGACAGTTGAGTTTCAAGTTTGGCTTCATATTCTAGAAACCTCACTGTATGCATTCTTTCCTGGATAGCAACACACCCTTCCCTTCATAACTTGGAGGATTTCTGGGACCAGAGTGCGGTTGATGCTTCGTTCCTATGTCTCCACAGCTACCCGTACAGCGAGGACTCCAGCCAGGGAGAGCAGTATATGAACACAAGATGCCCTGCATGGTGTGATCGAATCCTCATGTCCCTGTCTGCCAAGGAGCTGGTCCTTAAGGTAGGAGGGAGCCCTGAGCTGGCCATGGAGAAGGACTGCACAGCCTGGGGACTCGAGTAGAGCACTCAGTTGATTGTCAGATGAGCAGAAGGGAAGTGCCTAGTCACCTCTCAAGGGAGCCAATGAGCACAAGAATTAGGCATGTAGTATAGTCATTTGGTTTTCCACAGCGGCAGCTTCAGCCTCTCCATGGGACTGGGGTGGACAGAAGAGATTGATGTCATCCACGGAGAAAACATAAGATCATAAAAAGTGCCCCTTGTGGTAATGTCCCTAAGATAAGTGCACTTTGATTAGTGACCGGAAGGCTGCCAGGAACCTGTGAGGTCACGCAGCAAGTACCCTGTGTGCACAACTTTGGGAAGGCAGCAGTGGAGCTTGTTTACATGTGCTCACATTTCTGGGTCTCCAGACCCAGGATTCATAATTCAAAGCCACATTTGGCAGAACCAGCTCTGCCCTTTATCTAAGCTGAGAATAAAGCCTTTAGGAGAGTTTCTGCCTCTAGGGGCTGGAGTCCCTGGGGCTCACAGTAAGGTACCTCCAGAGTGCCTCAGACCGCCTCCCTGGTACCATCCATCATGCCATGCGCTGGTGCCCTCATCATGTTCTGTTCTGCCTCCTGAGTCCTAAAACGCCAGGCGGCATGGTGCCTGGGAGCCTCGGTGACGAATGCTCAGTGAGGTGTGCCTGTGTCCTGTCTGAGCCCCTCTGTAATTTGTTTATCTGTCCAAAGATTATGCAGCTGAAAACCCACAGCTTTATGCTGCCTTTGTAAATTACCATGCAGTGTTTGATGGATGTTCCTCCACTTCCGAGGAGTCGGCCACATGCTCCTGAAAGATGGGCAAGTGCTCATGCATGCGGTGCTGAAGGTTATGTTTTCATACTTTCTGGCAAGCGACCGTGCTAGAGAGTAAATCTGACCTTAAGCTTCCTACTGCATTAAAGATAAGTCAGTTTTAACTTTATTGTTGTAGATGCTTCAGTTGCCGGTATAAAACTCCAGCCTGGTCAGAGTTGACTGACTGATTAGCATTGACAAAACCTCTGCCTTCCAACCCAAAGCCAAGGGTCTGCCAGGAAGTAGAGGGAGCAGTCCATTAATATGCGTACGTGGCCTTGGACAGCATGTGCTAGGTTAATAAAGCAGGCTTTCAGAAGCAAGTGTAAATAGGGAAAATGGGAAACAGATGAGCTATTCAGATAAGGACACACCTTTAGGAAGGAAGCTTCGAGTGGCACTGTTGCAGGGCTATGGACTGTGTGCCTGCCAGTGGACAGGCAGAGGATACCTGGGGCGTCCCAACCCTTAGGCTGGCCAGCTACCCCTCGAGAGACAGGGTTCCTCTCAGCAGAAGAGCCAGCCACATGCTGAGATATACCTCCCCCTCCCCAAGCCTTCCTGCAGTAGCCCCTCCTCTCTGATCCCAAGGATACCCAAAAGCCCCTGCCTGTCCCCTCCTGGCAGAACTGCAGATTGCCTCAGCCTTCTTACACCCCCTCTCTCTGTTTGCTTCCAGTCAGAGAGCGAGGAGAAAGTTGCCACATACGACCACATCGGGCCTAATGTCTGCATGGGAGACCACAAGGTGATGTATGCAGTGTGCCGCTGAGGTCCATGGGCTGAACCCCTGTGGGTGGGTAGTATGTGGGCATCATATCATTTCCTTTAGTCTGACTTTAACAAGCAAGCAAAGTTGACCTGAGTTAATTTAGTTTTAATTAAATACCAAAGGATGTGTGGATGAGTAAGCAGAAGACATGATCAATCATAACAGAAGATATTCTCACTGTGTGGGAAACATCATGTTGTCAGCTGGTTATGATTGAAGGCTGCTTCTTGAGTATACTTTGGGACTGTGTTCCTCGCCTTCCTATGCTAGGCTCACTCCTATCAGTGTGAGGACAGACCAGGTGTGTGTGCATTGACCATCTGTACAGATTTCCCATGCATGGCTGCCCTGAACCCAGAGTGGCCTACCATCCCAGTGGCATGAGGCCAGGTGACAAATCTCAGCCAAATTAGACAAGACTACATCCTCCATATCCAAGGGCTCTGAGGGAGGGACACTGCATACCCTAGTCACGGGTGCATTTGGAACTTACTCCACAGTCCCATACACTGATTCCTTTATGGAATCCTACCCTCTTTATAAGCACAAAGAGTTTGTTTCATGGCTCAGCTCTTAGCTCCCAGGTCCAGGCTGTCTCAATCTCTGCTTCGTACACACGGACTGCCTTCATCTCCTCTAGACTGAGTTCCAGAAGCTCAGGAGACATGAGGGCCCAGAGTCTGGGAACAGTGGGCTATGACCTGTGCATGCTGACATCCCCCTTTTCTCCCACTGCAGCCGGTGTTCCTGGCCTTCCGAATCGCACCTGGGGCAGGTAAACCTCATGCCCATGTGCACAAGTGTTGTGTCGTGCAGTGACGTGGTGGTAAATATGGCTCCTCCTTGCTCTCTTTTCTGCAGCTTTCCTGGTGTGTTTGATCCTTTAACAAATTACTAATTCCACTCCAGGGAAGAGGTGCCAGCGCCATGAGAGGATCCTCGAGAGACCTCCCTGTAGCAGTGTATCGAACTCATCCTCCTAACAGCTGCATCGGAACCCGCCCAAGCATCACCTGCTAGATGGCCGGCCCCACACTTCGCTTCAGCCTCCGGACCTCCGGAAAGCCTCACATACCTCACTGTCGTGTCTGTCACGTGACATTGTAGACATATTGGGTTTAATCAAGCCACAGTCCTATTGCCAAAACTCTAACAGACAGCCGAGCGCCTGTATTTTAGACTTCACAGTTTTCCATTTTTAATGATTGTCTGTGGAGGAAGCTTCTCCATTTAGAGCCCCAGGTGTCCAGCGTCCCTCTCTGCCAGGAGGAGTGTGCCAGGCATTAGCCCAGGCAGCAAGGCTGCCATGTGTGCTCAAGCCCAAGGCCCCGAGGTCTGACTCTACTGCCATGTTACATGGCGTCTGAATCACACTGCAGCTGCTTTCCATTTTTATATATATAAATACATATAAATATATACTTTTTAAAAATAATTTATAAATCTTACCAAAACTTATGCTGAATATACTTTCCAGTATGAGTGCACGAGTGTCCTAAGCAGGCAGAACCGCAGTCTAGTTGAATGGCGAGTCCATCAGCAGTCAGCACAGGTTCCTGAGACAGGGCCTAGCGAGTGCCCAGGGGAGAGGGTTCCTGCGGCATGCCTGCACTAGCAGCTTGTCATTCTCCTGCCTTTTTCTGTGTAATACTGAGAACTGAATGTGAAGTTTATAGCTAGCCTGGGTGTACCTTTTAAGAATTTTGTAAACTGTTTTGTCTGTCTTTTGTTACCGTTTTATGGTGCCAAGTATCCTACATTAAAACCATAATCTTGTGGGAGAATTAGAAGTAGCCTCGTCCACTTCCCACAGATCGCTTCTAGCATGGGCTGTGTGTAAACTTGGCAGAGAAGCAATGGGTGATGCTGGGCACAGCCTGTTGCCCTTACTCGCACCCAGCACTGAGTACCACGGAAGGCGCCTGCGGAGCCTGCTGAGGAAACACAGCGTGCTTTTATTGATTTACTTCTGAACACTACAGTTCCTGGATGGGGGCGGAGGCGCGAGTTAATGTCGGTTTCCCTAGAAATCATCGAAAGCTGGCCTGTGTCCTTGATGCCAGGGTCGGGTCTGTGACTGCCATGGTCGCTGCTTGCCAATGTGCCATGTCCGCAGCGGTTGTCTGTGGGTTCCAGCTGTGGGTCCTTCCTCTGAAGGCCTCTGGAAGTGACTGCTGGGTTCCTAAGCAATAAAATTGATCATGGTGAAATAGTTCCTGTGCCCTGTCTCTTGCTTCACTTTCCCATGGCTTTGAAATGCTAAGTGCCAGAGAGAGCGATCTCCTTTGTGCCCTGTTTGCTCTGGCCCATTCTCATTCTGGGAATTTCAGTGTCCCCTTCTGCCACAGGGCACCAAGCCCTCAGAAAAATCACCTCAGACTTTTTACTGTAGTTTAAAAAGCCTGGTTCCTCACTATTTTAAATGCTTTTCTTTTGCTTTGAACAAAACCTTCAACAAAATTTCTCTGCTCTGAACTTTGGTCGAGAAGCTATACAGAAACAACACACTGCCCCATTTAAGAAAAAAAAATTAGGGGTTCCTTTTAAAGAAAGTCAGCCAGTGGATCGAAAGAAGCATTTGTCTTTGCTTGATGAAGCCACAACACAAAAGGCAAAACAAAACATTAGCTTCTCGTGATTCTAATAGATATTTTTTAAAATGCAGTGCAATAGAAATCTTGTCGTGAATAGCTCATGTTGAAATTACACAATTAATGATCAGTTGTGCAGGGCAGAGTGAACCAAAGCTGAAGGTGGGATATTTTCCCGCTACAGGGAATTGTAGCCCTGAAAGGGTCTACCGTGGAGGGGGAGCCAGGCTCTTCCCTTGCTGGGTGTGAGCCGCTTTGCAGACTAGCTCAGGTAGGAGTGACAGTAAACGGGCTGCTAGTCAGGAGTGACCCTTGCTGAGGGCCCTCTGAGAAACCAGTGGCGGGTATCAGGGCGGCTAAAACAGGCTGAAGGCTTTGAGCTGCATGGGCGAGGATTCTCACCATCTCTGCAGCCCTGCTTAAAGCCCTGCTTTCTCCCAGTTAGAGTCTGTTAAGACTGATAGTCTGGGGCCGGTCGGAGCGCAGAGCCTCAGGCCTTATTGCCCGCAGCGGCTGGACTTTAGTAAGTATTTATATTCAAAATAAGAATTATGGCTAAATGGATAATCATTATGAAATACTTGCGATAGAACGCAGCCCACGCTTGAGACAGTGCTGATTTGGCCTGAACCAGGACAAGGGCACTGAAAAAACGGCACACTCATTGCCCCAGCTTTCACAAAAAGAAAAAAGAAAAAAATTTAAAAAGTAGCGCGAGGACGCCCGCTGCTTGCAATGCAAGCAAGCCTTGCTGGACTTTGGGGGCCCCCTTCAAGTGTGGTTGAATGTCTGTCCCAACTTCATCCATTTGAGTCAGCATTGAACATCTACGGTAGGGGTGCAGCGGATGCCATACTTCGGGCCACAGGAAATAGAAATCATACCTGCTTTGGGGTCTCTTCCACCGAGTTCCCTGCTCGTCCGGCTCGTTCAAACACTGAGCTGCCGTGTCCTTCCCTTCCTGGGGCGACGAAAACTGCCTTTGCTCAGCCTGGGCTCCAGACGCTCAAGTCTCACCAGGTCCATTCTCCTGTAAGCTGCCATCACTGTGCGCTCTGGGACCATCACTATGCGCTCAGCCTCTGAACCCAAGGCGCACACGGGCCTCGGGTCGTCAACAGGCACCGTCGCGCCCCACAGCGCCAGGCCCTGGCGCCCACAGGAGGAACAGGTGGGGTCCGGAGGGTCCTGCCGCCTGTCCGCCCGCTGGCGCCAGCTCCGTAAGGAAGAGAAACACGATGTGCAGCCTTGAGAGCCACAACTCCGACGGGGACGTGTTAAATAATTTATTGATTATACAAAGTGACCGGCCCAAACCCCGCACTCCGCACCTCACGCCGAGGCCGCGCCAATGTCCGCTTTATAACTTATTCTGTAAAAATATATATACACACTGCGGCTGGGCGGCTGGCGTCGGGGCATGCCGCGCGCCCCGGTTACCGGGTTCTCTGGCCTGGACGCATCCTCACAAGGCGTCCCCCGCGCTACCGCCGCACGGGCTAACCAGCGCCAAGTTCGAGGGTTTGTGCTTTTTGAGTAGCCGCGTGATCTTCTCGTCGTCGGAGTTAGGGTCCAGGGGCCGGTTATACTCGTCATCGTCCTCCGCGTCTGAGCCACCCACCTTCAGCTTCTCTGCATCCGAGTCCTGCTTCTTTTTAGCCGACGCCATCTCTGCCGCGTGTCGCTTGCGCCACTTGGTCCGCCGATTCTGGAACCACACCTGGGGGGTTGGGGAGGGACCATGAGGCGGGCACCGAGGCTCGCCACACCAGGCCAGCACTCCGGACCCGCCTGGCACCAACGCTTTCCGCGGTCAGGCCGCAGCCGAATGGCCACTCTCCCGCCGTTCGCAGGACGCGGGCTCCTGGCCCCGCCACAATACTGCTCGACCCCGGCCCATTCGAGCTCACCTTCACCTGGCTCTCGGTCATTCCCAGTGAGTAGGCAAGCCGAGCGCGCTCTGGGCCTGCCAGGTACTTGGTCTGCTCGAAAGTCTTCTCCAGCGCGAAGATCTGCTGGCCCGAGAAAGTCGGCCGCGAGTGTTTCTTCTTGCCATCCTTGTCCAGGACCCCTCCGGCTTGGGCTGCGAAGAAGAGCCGATGAGCGCCGTCCGCGGCCCGCGCCCAGCCCCTCTCCTCACCGCAACCCGCGCGGGTCACTTACCCGAGCCGGTCAGGCGCGGGTCCCTCCAGGGAGAGCCCTGCACCACTCCGGGCCAGAAGATGGGCGGGCGCCCAGGCAATTCCGCCAGCGGCTTGGGGTAGCCCCGTGCTACGGCTGCCGCGGGCCCGAAGTAGACACCTGCCGACGAGGCGAGCCCATTGAGGCGGGGCAGACCTCCCAGGAGGCCACCTCCGGTTGCACCCACCGGCCGCCCCAGGATGTCGCTGATGCCGTGCGGAGTGCCTAGAGGCAACTGCGCACCAAGGCTGCTTAGGGTGGGCGCCTTGAAGCCCGCCGGACCCTGAAGCGCGTAGGGGAACAGCGACGTCTTCATCTCAGCCATGTTGTGCAGCGCAGCCAGCGGCGCGCTGCTCAGCACGAACGCGCCCGGGCGGTTAGCGTCCATGGGCGCCGCCGCCGCCGACCCGGGCTCCCATCCGGGCCTAGCTGCCACCGCCCGCGACCTCCGACTCGGGAAGTTTGAGCGCAGCGCCGACAGGCGCTGGCTGCACTGAGACGCGTGGAATGCGTTCAGACGGACGCCGACGGCCCCCGCGGGAAAGCAGGAGGACCGACGGCTGCTGCGCGGAATGGACAGCGGACAGAAAGAAGGCAGGGATACTAGGATTCGCAGAGGCGGCGGCGGCGGCGGCGGCGGCGGCAGCTGCTCCGGGGCAGGTCGGAGCAGCGCCGCACGGGACGGACGCACTGATAACCGCGGGGCCTGGGCGCGGCGCGTGCGCTGATTGGCTGTAGGCACTGGCGACCAAGCCATTGGCTAACGTCCCGCCCGTCTGCGCGCGCCCCCGCCGGCCGTGCACTCCATGAAGGGCCCATTAGCGCGGCAGGTGCCTCCGGGGCTGTAAATTTGCCCCCTGATTTATCTCCCCAGAGATGAAATAAATCCCGTTGGATGGGAGTTTAGTTAGGCAAAGGTTTTAATGAGAAAATCAGGAAAAAATACGAGAACATATTTTATCAACCGAAAGAATGTAGATTTCAAGATCCACTCCGCAAGTTCAGTACGCCCAGCTCAGGGAAAAGCCTGGGACGGCTGGATGCCACAGGTCCAGGAGGCTCCATCCTGGACCAGAGAGAGCCCAAGCCCCGGAGCTTTCCCCAACTTGTGGTGGTGCCAACTGGAGTGAACTTGTGGCTATCTATCACTTTCCTGAATGCAGAGGGTGGATGGAGTCTAGTGAACATATGGTTATATTTGGCTCTCTCAGATCTACCAAAATCCGCCAACTGACATTGGCTCCAGGCAATGTCCGGGCAAGCCCGGTGTCCCTGGTACTGTGCACATGCCTGTTAGCTTACATTGCCCAGCCCCGCCCGCGACTCCTTGTAGTTGGGTGGGGAGTGGGCCTTCCCTTCGAGGTTTTGGCATTCACCTGGGAGGTTACTTAAGCCAAACTTTGAGATCCAGGGTCAGGATTCGCCTGCCTGTGGGTTTCCAGCGAGTTGATCAGGCAGCGAGGCCCAAGATGCAGGCAGCGACCTCGGAATTCAAGATCCAAGACGAAAAGATCACCACACTCAATGACTTAAGATGTGAATACGCTTGCAGTCTAGAGGGCAGAGCACGGACTATAGACTGGCCTGTGGGGTTCACTTTGCTCTAAATCGTTTTCTAGTACAGCGGCCTCTCATCCCATAGAATTGCTGGGGTCAATGAAATTGTAGCGGGCTAGAGCAGAGCCAAGCAGGCTATGAGAAGGATGCACACTGACTCTTTCTTTCGTCCTCTTGGGTGATTCTTCCTGTTAACCGTGTAATAATAACTACTAGTGATTGTAATACAACCTGTGGAAACAGAACCACGGATCCTGTCCTGGGATCCAGAGGCCCTGTGCCTTTGTGAGGCAGATTGTTAATAACGACTTTCCCTTTTTGTCCTGGTCTCCAGGGTTTCTGTGTCATGGAAGAAAATGATCCCAGTGGCTCCACGTAGGGGCCTAACGTCCATTCCCGCTGCTCCTCTTACAAGTTCGTTTTCGTTTTCTTACAGTTAGTGTCAGGGTCTTGACGCCACGGGTCTCCAACAGGTCAAGGCTTGGAAAGTCATTCTGTGGTGGGAACTGGAAATAAGCTGTGATGGCCCCGGACTCCTGCACAACTTGGCAACTGAAAGACTTGGCTCGTGGCCCCTAGCGCCAAGAGGTTTCAGTGTAGTGGAATCCTAGGCTGAATCTGCGCTCTCAGGATCGGATTGAGCCGGCTAGCGATCAGCGGGAGCTGAGTTGACTCCAGCGCACAGGCGCGGAGCACACCGCCCTCTGGACCCCTCGGCTGCTGATGCTGGACCTTTGCCTTATTTTTGCTCCACTTTGGTTACGATCTCGGTGCGCTCCTAGGATCGGAAGGACAGTCCGTGGTAGAGTGAGGACTTTGCTGGGTTCGCGGGAGACCACGAGGGAGTTCAGAGACTCCAGGTCTTGCGAAGAGGGACCCAGAGCTGGGAGCAGTGTGGGGATGGGGCGGGAGAATGCAGGGTGGGCCGAGTGGGAAGTGCTAAAACCTTCTACCCTACTTCAAGCAGACTCTGAACGTAAAATCGGGCTAGGAAGACAGCGGGTCCTCTGAAAAAGTATTCGAAAGGCGTACGGCAGGGCTGATGTACGCTGACCTTTCGCATGCTCGCAGAGCCCCTGGTTGTGAGGCAGGAAGAGTGCCGCAGTTCCACTCTCTGATTTTTTTTTCACAGGCATGTCCTAGCCTCGTTAAACCTAGGAATTGAGAAATTCAGCGGCCCTGGGTCTGTGTACACCTCCCGGCCCACTCCACTGGGTCTGACACCCGCGTTCGTCTGGATACACATTGCATTGCTCTCCCTGGGATCAGAGACTCGGGGTGCGGTGAGGCCAGTGTGCCAGATGAATGAAGCTGGAGCACTGGAGTACGGGATGAGGAGTGGAGTGAGTTGTGTTGCTCTCTCTGCAGGCGCTCTGTCTTACCTAGCTCGTGGGGGCACTTCCAATCCCTGAAATGATTGGGCACAAAATTCACCTTTCCCCCAGCGCAGCCGATCAGAATAGAGGGACTAAACTCCCTCTTCCCCACAGATTCCCACTACAGGAGCTCCTCCTCTACCCCTAGGCTCTGCCCTCTGGGTTGGGCCAAAGACGATGCCCCCCCCAACTCCCGTTCCTGCTCACCCCAACGGGTAAGAAGGCGCTAGAGCCTTCAGCCTGCCCATGGAGATGCGATCCCTGGGGGCTTCTTCCTTGTGGCCATGGAGAGGTTCGCCATCTCCTGGTCTTGAAGAAAATGTCTGATGAGGAAGACTGAAGGCTCTTTCTGAGGAAACTTAGCTCGGATTGGCAGACCATTTGTTTGCCATTCATACTTCACTTAGTCTACGTTTATTTGTTGTGCACCCGTGTGTGCCTAGTGGCCCTGTCCTGGGTGAGTGCCCTGAAGGTAGCTAATTATGGCTTCCAAGTCTCCTCCCGCTATGGGAAAGGTGAATGGAACTTAATTCCCAAGTAGTGCGGGCATGGAGAAAAGGTGATCCACTTAGGGTGGAAAGGAGTATCCCGGAAACCGTTTTGTCAGAGAGTTCATAGAAGGGAACAGCTTGTCACAGTGACCTTGCAAGCATGAGAGGCGCCCAGACACTGTGGACACTATGCTTTAAGGAAGCCAGACTCGCTGGTGAGACCCTGGCCTTGAAGCCACAGACTAGAACTCAAACGACCTGCCTTGGGCTCGCCCATTCTGGGCAGGAGTTTTGGCAGCCCTTCGGTAGCTTTGTCCTTTGCACAAGTGTGAACTTCCCAAAATGTCTGTGAGTGACTCAGCAAGCAGGGTTCTAGCCTCAGGGCTGGGATGCTTTCACCGGTTGGGTGGGGGGGGTGCAAAACAGCAGCTGTTGAACCACATTCACCCCGCTCTGGATAAAAGGGAAGAGGTGGGGTACAGAGACCCTGAAGGATTCCCTAAGCTTGAACCCGCCCTTCATTATTTTGAGGACTTTTGAAGAGACCCACCAAGATGCTCTGGGGTTGCTTAAAACCAACAAAAGAGAAAACGGGCGCCCCTTTCTCCAGCACCCTCTAATGCCCTAACCCTACCTGGGCAGCAGAGGACTAAGGGTGTTAGAGATCCCAGGCCTGGCCAGGAGTTCTGGGAGAAGGGCATTGGCCCATGGAGGAGGGTACAGGTCCCGAGGCAGAGGCCTTTTCATCCCCCATCTGCTCAGCTGCTGCCACCTGCCTTACTCTTTCCAGTAGAGGTCAGCGTAGAACAGGCTGGGGCCCATGCTGCCAGCCCCAGATCTCTTGTGGGTGAAGGGCCCATGTTCTGTGTACTCAGGGACTGAAAAGAAAAAAAGGCAAAAAAAAAGATTAAATAAACAAAGCATATGCCAGAACAGCGAGTTCCAAAGTGTTCCAGAGGCTAGGTGGTAGTCCACCTTTTTTATCTCAGCAACCGTGAGGCAGAGATAGGTGGATCTTCATGAGTTCAAGGCTAGCCAGGGCAGGGGGCTACAAAGAAGACACTGTCTCAAAACAAAAACAAAACAGCATGTGGAGATTTCATTTGAGACCTTCCTGCCGCCAACAGCTGGTGAGAAGGAAGTGAGGAAGAGGATGGGGAGCAGGGCAGCAGCACTCCCCAGCAAGAGACCCAAGTATACCGCTGGGCCAGGGAGGCCTCTATTTATTTGAATAGCACACGTGGCTCAGACACTCAAGAACCAGAGGAAGCTGAAGGTGAAAGAGGGCCCAAGGCAGGATGGAAGTCTGCCCTCTGCCTCTTGATGGGAAACGACCTGAGCAGCAAGAAGGACTGGAGGGGTCCAGGTGTCAGTGAAGGGTGAGCCCCTTGATCATGAAAGTTGGGGTACCTTGTTCTTTCCCCAGACCTTCAGGCTTTGCTGTGCCTGGCCAGGTGTCTTCTGCCCTGTGAGCCCCACCATGTGCTGCGTCCCACCTCCTCACTCCAGTTCTCTCCTTTACACACTGTTTGCTTTTATATGTGCGGCAGCTTCCAGGAAAATGTAACGACCTGAAGATTGTGCCGACCAGTTTCTTTCCTGGCTCGGCAGAACCGACTACCTTCTCCAGGGAAATGGCTGCCAGCAGCATCCAGGAGCCTGCCCTGCAGCACGTTCTTCCAGCCACATGAATGCGGGAGGAGTTGGTCTCTATCACAAACTTGTTTTCCTCTAGCTCTCGGGGTATTTAGGTCAATCTAGGCTGTCAGGAACAGCATCTCCAGAAGGACGGGTGAGGAGGGAACCTTGGACTGGGAAGTTCTTTCCCATGTTTTCCCTGAGGTCCTGAAAGAAGAAACTGCCCTTACTCTCCAAGGGCGGTGAAGAACCTCTGAGAGCTGGCATAACTAGTGCAGGGCAGGAGAGTCTATGTCTTCCTACTTTCTCAGAGCTTCAGATTCCAAGATTGACAGATCCCTGCTTGCCCAAGCATAGGGGTGACCTCAAAGAGGGGCAACTGTGCCAGGGAGTTAGCTTTGTCCTGCCAGGTATTAGATGGGGAAGAGGCTGCAGTGACCCCAGGGCTACCTCATTAAGATGTCTAGGATGCTAGAGTGGTCCGCAGCCTGATCAATAACCAAGGAGGCCGATGGTCAGACAGTCACAGATAGGGGAAGGTCCTCACAAGGATGTGTGGGACCCCGTTCCAGCACACTGCCTCTGTATGTCATTCAGGAACCAGGAAAAGTCCTATCTGTGTGCAAAGAAGAGGCTAGAACTCCTCAGTTTAGATGGCTTCTGTGACACTGTTCAGGCCTGATTTGTGGTCAGGGCAGGTGTGAGGTGTGGCTTTGAGGAGCCTGATCTCTGGCTGGCTGTATAAGTTAGGGTTTCTATTGCTGTTAAGTCATGCCATGACCATGGCAACTCTTACAACGGATAATATTTCACTGGGGTGGCTTACAGTTTCAGAAGTTGAGTCCATTATTATAATGGTGTGTCATGGCAGCATGCAGGCAACATGGTGCTAGAGAAGGAGCTGAGAGTTCTACAACTTGATCCGCAGGCAGCAGAGGGAGTCTGTGTCCACACTGGGGGTAGCTTGAGCATAGGAGACCTCAAAGCCTGCCCTTACAGTGACACACTTCCTCCAACAAGGCCATGCCCACTCCAACAAGGCCATACCTAATAGTGCTTAGGGGGGCCAACCGTTCCAACTACCCCACTGACACAGATTATCTAAAGGCCTCCTTTTGCTCAGCCTCAGCCCTGCTAGGAGACTTCCATTTTTGTAGTCTCCAAGAATGATGCTGGGTATACACCATTCACACTGTGTGGCTGACTTACATGCTCAGCACTGGGGACCCTAGTCCTCAGGTTCCTGTGGCTGCCACAAGGTTCCCAAAGGCTTCACTCCTCCTTATGCATGCCCTTTTCTGGGAGAATGAGAATCGTTGGTGCTTCCAACTTTTCTGGGCTGTTGTGTTTGGGTTTGGATCCCATCCAGTTGATTCTTTAGTCCCAAGCTAGCACTGAGACTACCAGGTACCAAGTTTCAAGGAGCTTGGATGAACCAATGGCTAATGACCCTGCCAAGGTGGCAGTTGGATGCTCATGGATGTGGTGTTTGATGAGGTGTTCTGTTCCAAACAAATCTGAGCCCTGACCTCATCTTCTGGGCCTGCCCTCTCTCCTCTGCCTTTGGGTAGCTGGTCTCTTCCACTGCTGTGATTTGTTGGAAAGTACCTGGCTCTCAGTTGGAGACCCGGGCATCTTCCTCCTCCACACCTGTCTGTGTCCAAGCAAGTTGGGCAGCAGAACTCCCCAACCCTCTCCTGTGTGCTGGAAACCTGAGTGGGAGGCAAGGTGGGGGCCAGAGAGCAGAACTGCCTAAGTCACCGGAGGGCCTGCTCTAGGAGCAAGCTGGCAAGAGGTGAAAAGGGCTAAGGCTTTCTAGGGGACAGTAACTGCCACCCAAGGTGCAGTCTTCGCTGGAGGTCTAAGAATCTTGTCTCCTTCAGGGAAGGACAAAGAGAAGAGACTGTAAATCACAGTGTAGAGCTAATTCCCCAGGGCCTCTCAGGCACAGATGTGCAATTGCTTGTAATGAGCTCTCTCTTGGGGCCTCCAGGGGGTCTGACCACGTGCCACAGGAGCTAATTGAGTGCTGTGCCTGGTAAAAGATTTGTGTTAAGGCTACTGCTCTGGCTATCACTGTTGTGATACAGGGATGGGATTGGACCACACCAGCTGGGGGAAATGGTAACGTGTGTGTGTGTGTGTGTGTGTGTGTGTGTGTGTGTGTGTGTGTGTGTGTGTGTGTCCAGAGGAGCTCTTGGCATGCTTCAGGCAGGAGCAGGGGCCCTCTGTGAGTGGAGGTATTTTTCTGATGATGAGAGATTCAGTTGGTGTCCAAGTCAGTGCCTTCTGAAGCAGGCAACCTCTAAGTATCTTGGGAATGCTTTTCCTGGGCAACCTTGCACAGAGCCCTGACTCAGGGTTCCCTGCAGCCCCAGCTGTCCACGTCTGGGACGGGGAGAACCAGCGACAATTGTCCCTGAGGTATGCGATCTGAGTGTTCAAGCTTGCATTCATTTTATCCACAGCCCCCAGGCTTTTGTCCACCTCCCCATCTGATTAGATGGGGGATGGGAACTTTGCTGGGTGCTTCCTCGGGTGCTTCGATGGAGACTAAGCAAATTAGTAGGTTGGAGGCCGACTACCATGTACCATAGAATTATACCACAAAGGCTAGTGTTTTGTTCCTGTGGATGCTGATGGGGGAGGTGCTGTTTGTTCTGAGGACAAGTGTGGTACCATAACATTAAAGGTGGAAATGACAAGAAAGCATAGCTAGAGAACAGAGACCCTGTGGTCATGAACTTCCCCTGCTCTGCCCCTGCCCTGCCCTGCCCTTCCCCGTGTGCTCCCATCATTTGTGGAGGAACTGGTCAAGATGGTGGACTCTCTGTCCTGAGACACTGTGTGAACACCGTGACAGTTACTAGAGCAGTCTACATGTTGTGCTCAAGGAAGACACTCCAATTAATGCAAAGTGGACACACTGGTTCATATTCGGTGACCACCATCACAGGAGAGGGCCACGTGTGAACAGGAAGTGCCCATAAACATACCAAGTGTGTGTGGGGGTGGCAGAATTGCAGGTCTGATTAACCAATTCTAAAAATATGCTCAATGTTTCCTTAAATAGGTTTATGATACTTCATTGTGAAATAGACACATTCACCATTTACTCTGGTAAGGCTTGGAAGCCCCTGAGGGCACCACATACTCAGGTAGGTACCATGCAGGACTGGTGGGCAGACAGCCTAATGCTTCCTTTGCTGCTTAGCACAGGGCTTTCTTCCTGAGAGCACGTATCACTCCCATTAACAAAAAACAATAAGAGTTCAGGTCTTCAGAAATGAACGCAAGACAGGTGGCTCCTTCCCTCTGACGGATCAGTCTCTGAGTGTTCCTGGAAGCATTGCGTTTGTTTAAGCTCAAAGACTTATTTGAGTGAGGTTAAGTTCAGACAGACCCAATTGCTGTAGCCAAAGATGACTCTATGCACTTGTGAGCATGCGCTCTCCCTTTCTGTGTGTGTGTGTGTGTGCACATCTGTGCGTCTCTGTGTCTGTGTAGAAAAGAAGGAAATACACACGTGAAATGAAGGACACACAGAGTATTTCTGACCTGTGGGTAAGTGCATAATCAGAAGAAGAAAGAATGAATTATGGGCCCTGCACGGGTGTCTGAGAGGGATGGGGATGCAGTGGCCAGATTCAGGCCTAAGAAGCTGTGCATGTAGTAAAGTTAAACTGGGGAACCCTTTACACCTCTAACTCTAGCCCCTGACAGGTCAGTCTCATGGGGTCCCTGGCACATCCCCATACTCCTGATCATCCTGCCTACCCCACAGAGCTGTGGTTTCACCCTGCAGAGTCAGCTGTGCTCTTGGCATTATTTTTGACCGTTATTGTCTCAGTTCATGGGGAAGAGGGTGAATAAAGCTACTCCTGACACCTGCATTTCCCCCGAATAGCTTTGGTCTTTAGCAGAGGACTTCACCCAGATTGTTCCCTGTAGGGAAGCGTGGTGAGCACTCATGGTGCCTGGGTCTGCTGTGAGCTGGGATTTTTGGTGTGAGTGAGCTTCACTTGGTGGGGTTATACTCTTGAGCACTTACCCAGGGAGCACCATTGAACTCATCCTTTGAGTCCCTTATTGGGTGCTCACCCTGGGAGTTCTATAATATGCTGCTCTGGGAGAGGTCTGAGGTCCCACTCAAATGCCCCTTAGCTGCCAGCCAGCACTGTTTATGGTATGGTGAATCTGAAGAGGCTCCTCTGGGCAATGTCCTGTAAATCTCAAATTGAGGAATCATATGTACATTTGACCACACAGCAGCAGGTATTCAAGGCCCTCCTCTAGACTCCAGGGAAAGGGAGTTGCTAGGAGGTGGGGAGGCTTGGGAGATGGTACTGAGAGGAGCAGGAGGAGCAGAAAGGATGCATCAGGACCTCCCTTCATGCCCTTTGGAAGCCAAATTCTAGGTTTGAGTCAGCCAGGCTTGACCCCCTGACTTGAGCCTTATTGAAACCTCTGTTTGCAAATCAAAACCAGGTCCAGAGGCCACCAACTCTGTAGATTACTTTATAGCAATCCCAACAATCAGTGAGCAGAATCGAAAGGCCGTGTGATGGGGATACTGGGATACTGGGTCCCTACCCAGCTGCCCTAAGAGAAGTCTGTCTGAGGCGGGTTGCGGTTCACAACCGAGCCCAATGACCACGAGCTGGCGGCAGCAGGAGACTCTGCACTTTTCAGGTAGGTGACGAGGCTTCGGTTCAGTGTGCATTCAGCAACGGCTGACCTTTGAGAAGAAGGTGATAGCCAGGCACTGGAAGCAGGCAGTCTGAACCAAGGGACCCATTGTTTAGCCCGATGTATGAGTTGGTGGCTAGTAGCACCTGTTGTCACACTGCTCTTCTGGCCAGCTCTGTTCTCACTTCCCAAATACCTTGTGCTTATTATTCTCACCATCACTTGCTAACTCCAGGTTTCACGTTACAGCTTCAGGATGGCCCGCCACAGTAATGCGGCCAGAAGCTATTCCAAATGTGGCCTGCAGGTGACAGTGAAAAGCCAGCCTGACACAGCCTGCTTCACACCTGAAATACATAGAACAGAAAGAAACAGCATCCCAGAGCAGCTAAACCCCATTGTCACCCTAACACTCTGGCTCCTTAAATTAGGAAACGTTGGCTCTTTTTTAGGCAACCCGGTTCTGGGGCAGCGGTTTTCCTCCCGTGTGCTGCCCTGTATGCTAGAGGAAGATGGGTCTGTGAGAAGGCCTTGACAAAGGTCCAGATACCACGTAATCTTCCCCTAACGTTCTCATTGGTGGGTTTATAGTGGACCTAAGCTCCGTGGGTCCTGCAGGACTAAGCCTATCACCGGAGCACCTCTGCACAGTTCATTCAGGCCTAAGGGCTCATGGGGACAGCACAGCAGGCTATTCCTATAGAGGCATGAGAGGGGGTAGGCTACAGCAGATAATATCAGGGGCAAACACCTGAGGGATTGAGAGGAGATTACTGGGTAATGGAGCCTTGTTCTGATGTAAGAGCTAAATCCTGATTCAGAATACATGCAGAGAGAAAGTGAAATCAATTATAGGCATATTTCTGTCTACATTTTCCAATTTAACTTTGTGGCTCAATCAGGTTTTATACGGGAACTGTTGCCTTACAGAGTGAGAAAGCCAAGGTATAGAGAAGTCTGATGATTGTAATTGATTCCAATTTTTGTGACCGAAAGGTGAGATGTTTCCTTACAGCCTTGGCCTACCTCTGCCTTGAAGGAGGAGTCTCAGAGAGCTGTGGCGATTTCACACAGAGATACAAGCAAACATCACATAGAGGGAAGCCTGCTATGTGCCTCTGTGTTAGCCTCAGGTCTCCGCCCACCGTCAAAGTTCAGTCTTACTTTATTTAAGCACTTTCCTGCTAAGCGACACGTGACTGCTCCCATCCCTTTGATAGTCAGAGGCAAGAATGATAAGGAAAGGGAAGGAGAGAGGAGAGAGGAGGGGATGTGAGGGGGCAGGGAAGAGAAGATGGGAGGGGAGGAAGGGAATCAGAGGTAGCTGTCTGGTGAATTATCTCTGTGAAGAAGGAGCTGATGGGGAACAAGAGTATTATAAAGCCAGGAAGCCAAATTGTAGGCTTGCTTGATAATTATAAAACAGTAGGAATGGGACCAGCATCTCACAATAATCTAGTCAGTTTGGCTCAGGAACACCAACGTGACTCAGCAACAGAAATCTTACAATGAATTTACCACATGAATGGACTGAAAGGAAGAACAACCCAGACAAGCTTTTAAAAATACTTCACAAAAGGCATTTGATGGTGGAGTAGCCTACTTATGACTTTTATATTCGTTTTAAAAGTAGGAGCAGAAAGGAACCTCCTTAAATTTATAGAGCTTATAAACCCCCTCCCCAAGATAAACCAAGTATTGTGATACATATATTCCCAGAACTCAGGAAGTAGAGGCAGGAGGATTGTGAGTTGAAAGTCACCTGGGCTATGTCAAGAGACCTTTTCTTAACCCTCTTTAGTCTGCCCCGCCCCCCAAGTCTCCAGGGAAGCTGCACTTTTAATAAGGGAATTTTAAGGCTTGGGTTGAGACTTAAATGCCTGTTAACACTGATGTTATCTAATGTGATCATGGGCATTTTGGGCAACCCTACAGGACAGGAAAAGAAAATGAAATACGTGGGACCAAAGGGGAGAGATATATTGTCATTACTTTGTCAGTGATGGTACTTAGCGTCTAGTTGGAACTGATATAACATTCCATCAGGTTTGCGAGTAAACGGGCTGGAGAAAGGAAACCATCAGCCTTTCCTTGTAATGGTAGTGCCACCAAGAGATGTAATGGAAAACATTAACAGTAGGAACTGTTAAACCTCTGGGAAATAGCAAAGAATGTTCCCTGGATCCACTCGGACCTGTTCGGTGTATCCAGCGAATATGTCCCGTATTGCTGGGAGGCACCTTGCTGTCCACTCTCAGCCCTTCTTCTGGATGATACAGGCGTGAGAGCCCATGGGGCAAGATATATTTGACTCGTTTAGAAGCCAAGAACCAGGCCTGGGGACAGAAGAGGAGGAGGAACCGCAGTTGACCCCTAAAAACAAAGGGACTAGATTGGGGAGAAGGGGACTGCTCTGGGGTCCCTGACGGCTTGAGTCTGGACTCTGTAGGACTCGAGGAGCTGCTCAAGAGCTCAGCATCTCTCCTGGTCATCCACTATGGGAGGCGGGGAGTTAAATAGCTGCTATAATACAGCACCAAGACAATGGAGCTGAGACCTGGCCTCCCTAGCCTTGGGCCTTCTCCCAGCCCAGCCAGCTACCACACACCCTGTCTGCCCCTCACGGTTCTCATCAGGGTAGAATCCTTGGCTAAAGCCAAATATGCATTCTGCTATCAAGTGACTTTGGATCTGGACAGACAGAAAGGAAGGTAAGCCCCTACTCTTGGACAGAGCCTTCAGGGTTCTAGTTAGTGACGCAATAAGGTAGAATACTCTCATTCTGTAGTCTTTAGTGAGATGCTCATGTAGGGGAGGGAATCCTAAGGGTCTCAGATGCCCAACTTCCTCTCTATAGCTCTATCATCCTCAGCGTGTGAGTTCTGTTTCACTGCATGAAGAAACTGCCAAGCGCCAGCCATCAGGTTTCACCTCAGCCTGTAGAGAGGGGCGGTCCTCTGCAGGAACTTGGTAAAGTGGCCGTATTTGTTGTCAGGCAGAAGTGTGGCAATGCTCTCTCTGCTACTGAGGAATCTTCTGAGTCTCGTTTGTTCCTACAATCCTATAAAGCTGGGTTGTAGCCCAGGGACCCTGAGATGGCTCTGCTCTGTCCCTGCCGCAGCAAGTACAGTCAGGGTGTGCCTGGCTTCCCTGGAACACTGGGTTTGGCAGAAGGTGGGCATCCAGGTGATAGGGTTGAGCTGCCTCTCTGCATACTGTTCATCATTAAGGTTTAGGGTCTGGGATCTCCAAGCTCACCAATGGGCAGGACGTTCAGGGATTTGGCTGCTCAGGAAAAGTCCTAAAGTCATTGAAAATGCCCAATACCTCCATTTGACCCGTACAATTTGCCCCTGGCTCAGACTTGACAGCAGCCCCTGCAGGCTCCGCTCTAGGCTCAGGCTGTAGAACTCAGGCAGGGTCCTCCTTGGTCTCTGCCTGGCTGCTCATGTCAACTGTGTTGCCATTCCCCTCATCTGTCTGGTTCAAAGCAGACAGCGGGGGATGGGACAGCAGGCAGAGGGCCATGGCTTCCTCCTAGTCATAGCAACTCTATCTCTCACCTCTTGTCACAAAGATTAAAATCTATAATAAGGACATTTAAGAACTCCCTGTAATTTGGTCATCAGCTCTATCTTGGTCATTAGCCGATGGCACCAGGGTATTAATCTAGTCATTGCTCGGGTTTCTGTGAGTTGTGATGAAAATGTCCGATGATTAGACTACTCCAGTTACAGCGCTGTAGTGATTGAATGGCAGGCAGGGAGCAGCCTTTGATCACCCGGACCAAGAGAGCTGGGCTCTGTGTGTCGGTTACCCCCCACAGGACCTTGGCAGGGATCTGAGGCATGAGGGTGGCTCCCATCTCAGTGAGTGACTGAGTGGGACTGTCCTCTGGAAGCCCGCTGCCCCGGGTTTCTCAGATCCCGTCTCTGGAACTATAGGGCCCTGGGATTGCACAGGTGGAAGACAGCCAGGAAACCTGAGGATGCAATGGAGAGGCTGCTGACCTTGACCATAGGGAAGGGTAGTCTCCAAGGTCACCAAGGAGGGTAGCCTTGGGTCTGCTTTTCTCAGCCCCCACTGACCCAGCTCCCTGTGTCTGTGCTCAAGCTTCTAGCAGTCACCTGAACACACCCACCTGCCCTGCCCGTCCCAGGGACGAGGCAGCCTCTTTTACAAGGGGTGAAGACGTATTGAAATTGATTTCTCTGTTGGAAATGGGATAATTAAACCGGTTGTTTCTCTCTTCATCATCGTCATAATAAAACGAGAGGACAGTGGGGTTATGTGTGGCATGAAGTAATATTGTGCTGGCTTAATGCGAGGGAGCATTAATTGAATACAAATGGCCTTTCTGGGAGTTGCTGAGTTATATTTCAGAGATATGGGATAATGATGCCATTTAATCATTTTTACAAGATATAAAATTACTGGCTGCTCTAGGAAGATCATTAAGGCAAACAATTGTTCACAGCAATTGAAAATAGGGTTTTAATTATTTAATACAGAAATTAAACTATTACAGACCAATGCTGGACAAGGCAACTTAGTAGAAATTTATATACAAGTGTCTATGAACATTTTAGTTTTATTAACCTGCCTAATTCCTTAATCCAGACCAGCCAGAGGCTACCTTAGCTGTGGCTGCAACTTTACTGCTTAGATTGACTGGACAGGAGGAAGGTGGGCAGGGCAGACAGGATAGGCAGGGCAGGGGCAGGCAGGCTTCTGGGAAGTGGCTGGTAGATGGGCAGTCTGGCCATGCAGAAGTAGGGGAGTCTTACCTTGGAATTCCAGGGGTAATTCAGGGAGCCCCAAAAGTTCCACCAGCAGCTCTGTGTGTTACATGCAATGACCCTGGAGGAACCAGACCTGGGCACCTGTGTGGCAGATGGTGGCCTAAGGCTGGGCAGGCCACAGAGCAAGGGCCTCGGGCTACCATCTGAGTGCTATCCTAAGCAGGGTGACCCCCAAGAATGATGTTCTGGAGAACACAATGAGAAATGTTTGGGAAGTGTTGGTACAGTATGTGGGCCTCAACTTTGGTGACTCCCCTCCAGAAACCAGGGGTGGCTCCTGAGTAGATAGGAGCAGAGTGAGGGCCTGATCTTCAAAGGCCTGGCTCTCATGCTGGGTTAAAACTTCCCAGAGGAAGGCACCCAGCTCTGCCTTTCAAAATTCCTTGGGCGGGAGTAAGAGACAAGGAGTGTAAGAAAGGGGCACCAGGCATGAAGGAGACAAGATGGCTGCAGGGATCAGACTTAAGTCAAGGACACAGGACGTGCCTATCTGTGTCTCTGCCCAGGATTGCAGTCCAGTTGACTGTAGTCTCCACTGTCCCCCATGTCCTCTTTTCCCTCTCTTAGGTGGTCCACCAGGTAGCCCCAAGCTCTGTGCCTAGACAACTCTAGGTACTGAGATCTAGTCCCTAGGAGATAAGGGCTACAGCATCAGTAGAAGGGTTTTGCTGGGGACCTCTGGCCTATTCCCAGCTTTGGCTTCCCCAAGTTGGAAGGAAAGGATGTTTAAAATGGGATTTGGGTTAAAAACCATGAGATACAGTATACTTCACCTCCTAAATGAAGACTCTGGGAAGTGAGACAAGGCCAGGGAGGAACGTGCCCACCAAGCCTTGATACCACTTTGGTATGGACTACAAGAGAGCCTTTACCCCCATGCATGCTTTTCTTATTTTCCAAATTTTCTTCTGTAAACAGTTAACAAAAATATTTATTTTAAAAATTGGAAAATTTTCACCTTGTAAAAGAATAGAAGGACATTTAAGAAGCTAATTGACAAGCTGTAGTGGAGAAGGCTGGCCTGGTGTGGACACTTACAGAGAATCCAGTGGATTGTGGGTTGACGGTTACGTGGACAACACCCTTTACTATTGTCAAGGGGCTGAGTGGAGTCAGACCTTTGGCCCCTTACTCCTCCTAGCCCTACACAGGTAACTCCTAGCTCCTGCTTCTCCTGGGAATTTCTCAGAGGAGAAGGTGGGACTATTGAGTGACCTGCCAGCCTGGCCCCTTTTTTCACTGTGCTGGCTCAGAGGTGACAGCAGCCTGCAGATGGCCCCATCCCCAGCTTTCCCACCTGTGCCAGGGTCACCTGATATCAGGGAAGTCCAAGCTGGATGTAGACAGTAGCCATCACCCTTGTGTCCAATGCCCCTGCCTCCCCTCCTGTCTATTACCTCCAGGAGAGGCCCCTTAAGAGGCAGGGATGGGTGCCTTACTCGGAGGCCATCCACCGCTGGAATTACATCCTGTCTCCCATTATGACCAATAAATCCCAAGCAATCTTTTTTATCCTCATAGTTTTTAGGGTTACATAAATTTCACCTGTGCAATTTTTTCATGCTTGAATATATTACAGAATGCCACTTCTGCCGCGGGAGCTAATTGATAATGTGATTTGTTATGTTGCTGGGACATAATTCAGAAAGTTATTTTAATGCCTTTGATACATGGAATAGCACTCACTGTTTAATATTTCTCACATGAGCAGACACGGTGTGAGGTGAAGAATGTGATACTGCAGATGAAATATTTTCAGAAGCTTTTATTCTTGTTGTTTGGGTGCATGCCAACGTCTTTGTAGAGGAAAGCTCATATTTCCAGTACAGCTCAGATTTGAATTTATCCCCTGGTCATTAGTTAGCTCTGCGTTTTTTTTCTAATTCTGGAGCAAGTATGCATATTTGTTTTTAAAAGGAAAAGAATCAAACAAAAGAGAGGAGAATCCCACATAACCCTTCCAACGTCATCGAAGATGCTCATTTGGCATATTTGTGTGTCGGGTTAGGTTTAGATCCACTGAAGCCAGAAAACTGCGTGCAGCTCCCATGCCCATCCTGCGCTGTTGATGGTTTCAGGCACCTGACTTCAAGCGAGGTTGGGAATAAAAAGGGAAAAAGTCCACAATTCAGCAGCTTGAGACAAGCTGCACACTGCTCTGTGTAGCTTGTGAATGTGGTCACTGTCATGAGGTATGATAACGCCTCACCAAGGTGGCTCTCGCTACATGTTACCTGCCTGCTAGGCTTGGGCCACCATCTCAGGTGTCAGAGTTACTGTCCTGGAATCTCAGGACTTGTTCTATCGGCTAAAAGAACAAAGCACAAGTCTGTGGCACCGAAGAGGGGGAGGACATAAAAGGGAGCCCATCTCCAGCAGAGACTGATTTTGGTATTCTCCCACATTCCCTTCTGGGTTTGGTGCTGGGTTTTAATCCCAGCCTTCAGGATAAAAGGCCTCCAGTCCCTCTCCCTTCTTCTCTAGTGGTGACACTTAGCATAACAAACAGATGGTGGCACCAGTCCTAGGTGTTGGTGAGGTCATCACGC
Organism: Dicrostonyx torquatus; assembly: GCA_028555095.1. NCBI lineage: Eukaryota > Metazoa > Chordata > Mammalia > Rodentia > Cricetidae > Dicrostonyx > Dicrostonyx torquatus. Next base: position 5,217,747 of record JAQHUG010000118.1, read on the forward strand.
TTCTGCCATGTGTGGTAGCTCTGCGATACTGCCTCCTGTGCAGGTGGGTGTCACTGCCACAGTCAAGATGCAAATGGGGCTGTCACCAGGCTTCCTGCTGCTGTTCCCAGATCTGTCCCTGCGCTCTGGCAAGCCTGACCTACTGGTCTCTATACATTGCTGTTTGATAATGTTATCTAATGAAATCTTGTAACTTTTGACAGGGGCTTCTATTTCCCAGCAGGGACCTTCCGGGTCCATCTAGGTGACTATATGGATGGCTTGTGTTTTGTTTCTGTTTTTAGAGCGCTACAGTCAGCTCTGAAGTATTCCCCAAGGCTCATATGCCAAAAACTTGGTTCCCAGGGTGGTGCTGCGGGAGACTGGGCCCAGTCGGGAAGGGGTTATTTAGGTCTTTGGGTGTGGGACTCCAACCTCCATTTCGTTTCGCCTCCTGGCTGCAGAGCGCGCAGCTCTACTTACCACAGTCTCCACCATGCCGCACTGCCTCTTCACAGGCTCAGAGCAAGACTGGGAGCCAGAATCAGCCTACATCCTTTGTCGTGGTGAAGGGACACTGGTCCACACTGTGATGTGATGTGGATGGTGTCTTCTGCTTACTGAAGGACATTTGTGCTATTTCTGGTGTTTGGTCATCACGAGCAAGGCTGATCTGAACACTCCCGTATATGTATGCAGGTTAGGGGATGAAGCGCCATTTCTCAGGGATAAAGAACTATCCAAGACTGCACTCAGGGCTGAGGAAGGATTTGCAGGTTTTGTTTTGTACAGACCTCTTTCTGGCAGTGTGGTGTGGCATTGACTGCATTGTCTTTTGACAGCTGTTTTAGTAGATATTAATTTGTGCTTATAAAACACAATTTTTTGACCACGTGTGTCAGAAGGCCTTGGCATCAGTCCCTCTGTGCACAGCCAGAGGCAAGGAGAGAAGAGCACACACTAGCAAGATACAGGGGCACTGAGCAGGGGTGGTGCTCTGGTGATGCACCCAGCTGTCAAGAATGCCTCCTTCAGACCCTGTCCTTCCCTTAGGTGACATTTGCCCCAGGAATATCCATCTGACACCAGTTCTATGGAGACAGCACTGGGCTCCACAAGGCTTAGGACGAGGAAGAGCTGTCAGTTAGCCCTGCACCCCTTGCTTTCATAGCTCTAGTTCAGAACGAAGAAAGAGCCCCACTTCTGAGATGGTCTGTATGCCCCCCAAGAGCTGGTATGCAGAAGTCAGCACCTGTTGTGAGTTTTGAAAATGTGGGTGTTTGGGGCCCAGATTGGGAATGACAGAGATTTAACAGGGTCATGGTGTAGACCCTATGAGTGGATCCTAGTGATTTACAAAAGGAAGGACAGAGACCAGGGAAGGTGCAGCACCTTGGGACACAGAACTCTTATCAGCAGGAAGGCCATTGCTGGATGCAATCCCCTGGGCCACCAGAACCATGAAGTGAAATGACCCTCTGCTCTTTCTGTAGAGTGTGTCATTAGCAGAGAAAATGGGAAATAGCTCCACCCTGACCCCTTAGCAGAGGTAGCAGTCAGGGAAGCTCATGAAACACACTGGGACTTCAAGCTTCTGCTCTGTAGACTGCTCTTTGCTCTCCTCCTTTCCTGGCCAGAGAGCCAGAACGGGCAAAGAGGACCCACAGCTGAGCTTTCTAGTCCATTACTGAAAGCATCCTCTAGGACCTCATGGACCACCCTTGATGGTCGTATCAGGAAAAGCCTGTTCAGAACTGTAGAAGGATCATGTAGAGGATGGATATTTTCCCAAGAGCCCTGACACAGCAGCCAGGAGAACAGGGGGCAGGAGGACCACACACGTCTCCAGAGGTGTGTGGGGTGAATGTGGCGGCCCTTGGCTCACACAAGGATAATGTCCTCCTGTCAGCTTTGACTGCATCCGAATGTGCTGGTGATCATAGCTAGACGCCCCAGTTCCTGTCCTGGACCTCCAGAAACACACCACGCATTTAGGTATGTGTAAAGTTTAGTCATTTACTAAAACACTGAAGCAGAAAACAAACTTGCGGGCTAAAGAGAACAAGCAGGGGCGTGGGTGGCCGTCTTCTCAGGATATGGATCATGGACAGAAGGACAGACATCGGGCTGTGTCAATGCTGGGAAAAGTCCTGAGTGGGGAGGCTCCTCTCAGGGTTAGAGCTAGGGACAGCAGCCCCACAGATTCCGGGATTTAGCTTACACGATGGCTTGGTGAGGCAGTCCGTACAGAACTAGACCGAGGGCGGTGGGGCGTGTCTGGAAGCGCTGAGCCTGCAGTTCGGAGAATATCTCTTCCCTGGAGGCCTGGGGAACCTCATCTGTGGGGCATGAGACACAAGCTGTAAACCCCAGAACTCTCTGGCAGCAGCCTGGGTCCTGCCAGGATGTCCAACCTCAGCAAGGGCATGAGAGCACCAGAGAGCAGGTCGGTGCTTCTGGCTGCAAGGGGCCATGAGTTCTCCCTGCAGCCTGAGCACAGCAGCCTCGCAACCTCCTGCTCCTCGGTGCTGTCAAGTGGAGAAGCTACAGTACTCTGGTTTTGTGGTTGTCAACGACGGCACCAGAACGTGATCACATCTAATCGCAAGTCCCTGTCTACTCCCCTGGACTTCCTGACACATCTTGAACCTGGAGACTGTCCTCATAGCTTCCTCTGTGAAGCCCAGAGGCACCCATACCCTGGGCAGGACGACCCACAGGCATAAGCATCATTTGGTCCCTTCCTTCCAAACACATGCTTGGGCCCCTCTGTGGTGACAGAAACTAGAGGCCTGTGTGGTTTGCTCTTTCTCTGTTTATGGCAAAGCAGCATGCTGGCCACTCTGGAGAGCAGAAGGGCGTGGCAGAGTCATGCCCAGTCCTGTTTCTGGCTTGTTAGGAAGGAGTGCCAGGCTGCACCTTTGTCCACCTCTCTGATCCCTCCTCTTTCACTTGACTGCTTAGCTGCTTGCTCTCACTTAGTCTCACAAATGTATTCATTCAATCCCTAGCTCACAGCTTCATTCCTCCCTCCCTCCCTCCTTCACTCACGAATACACTCACATGTTCGCCCATTCACTCCTCAGCCACTCATTCACTGTTCATTCATTCACTTTTCCGAACTCATCTACACATTCAGCTCCCCTCTTTTCCCTGGCAACTGCATCTCAGGCACCGGAGAGCACACGATTTCTCAGAAGTTAATCTCCTACTGAGTTGTATCGAATGTATTTCAGATTTCTCAATTTTCAACCCTCCCAGGATAAATCTTCATGAGTTATGCTCCGTTTTCACTTTAGTGTATTGCTAAATGCAATTAGCTAGAGTTTTATCTGATTTTTTTTAACACTAGTATCCACATGTGAAATTTATCTGCAAATTCTTTTACCGCAGCTGGCGCATCTTGGCACAAGGTTTGTTTGAAGGATGGGTAGGTGGAGTTTGCCTCCTGTAGAACAGGCAGCATCCTCCAGCCCTGCCTGAAGCTTTACTCCACCCCCGCCCCAGGCTAGAGGCTGTGGGAAATTTTACAGGGATGACCCCCCCAGCTCTAGCCGGACACACCCTCAGTCTGGAAGTTCCTCCTCCTAGATGTTTTCTTGATTTGGCTTAGGGAGACCATGTGGCTACAAGGAGTCCATGGGCCAGGCAGCCTAGGTGGCCAAGTCCCCAGAGTCCTCTCTCTGGGCAGAGAGAAAGTGCAGGGACCACCCAGGTCTCTCCATCTCTTCTTAGAGAGTACAGCTGAGCTCTTTCACTTACTCTCCTCCTATCTCCCTCCCTCCCTCCGTCCCTCCCTTCCTTCCTCTCTCTGTCTCTGTCTCTGTCTCTCTCTCTGATCTTGTTCAGCTCCAGCTCACCCAGAGACTGAGCATATTACATTGGCTTCTCCACAAGAACAATGTTTATTGGTTCATGCCCTCTCCCTCCTTCACTCCTCCCTCCTTCCCTTCCTCTCCCTCTCCTTTTCTTTCATGAAGTGGGGAGCACTCTGTCCCTGAGGGCAGGTACAATGTAACCACATTACACAGACATGCAAATGGAAGGGCGGTCTCTATCTTACCTTGGTTAACCGTTTCATTGCCTAGCCTCTGCATGATACGAACTGTTTTCCCAAGTGGCTTGCCAAATGCTAGCAGGTCTAGGGCAGAAGAAAGACCCTTCAGGTGGGCTATGGACACCCTTGGCAGGCTTCTAGCAAAAGCCCAAGGAGACTTTGGGATAGCCAGGGTGCCCACTCACTGTCCCATAGGATGGTGGCCCTCAGTGCGTTGTCCTGCAACAGCGTGGGCCATTGGTTAGCCACAATGCTCTCAACCCCTACCAGGCTCAGAAGGATGGCAGTCTCGATGGGCTTCTCCAAGGACAGTTGTGATATACTGTGGGGATACACGGACTAGTAGCAAGGGACTGGTGGCCCTCCCTCCATCCTTCCCTACACCAACTGCTCTCAATCTCACACACAAAAGTTAAATGTTATTTAACAGGAAATAGCGTTTTTTGAGTATTGTCAAATCCATCTGGTAACAGCTCCTAGCCCTAGCTTGGAGCCTGCCAGCACAGCAGTGGACTTGGTACCATGAGGTGGAAGGTGTCGGCCAGCCAGCTCTGGTAGTCCACCCATCCCTGGGGTGAGCTGAGTTGTACCAGCACTTGCTCATAACACCTCCTTCCCCATCCATAGGCTCTCCATGACACAAGGACACTGAGTACCTCTTGTTCTCTGAGGAATCTGCCTTCCGCTTCCGGCTCTCAGAGGACTTGGTCAAGTCCAGCAGGACCATCATCTGGCAATCTGCAGGACACAGTGAGGCTCCTCAGTGGTCACCCACACCACTACCAGACCCCTAGGAAAGCTGTACTCTGACTAATTAGCCTGAGGCTTGGGCACAGTTTTTTTTTTTTCAGGTACCCAGTGAGTGCACACAGGAAATAAGGAGCAATAGGAAATAGGCACTCAGGGTCACCCCTAATTCTTCCTAGCATAAGCGGCTCTACTCCCCCATCATTTATGGAAGCTTCTGGGATTCCATACTGGTGCAAAAAGGAGAGAGAGAGGAGAGAGAGTGACAGAGAGAGAGGGAGAGAGAGAGAGAGAGAGAGAGAGAGAGAGAGAGAGAGAGAGAGAGAGAGA
>JAQHUG010000118.1:5222944-5244821 GCA_028555095.1 Dicrostonyx torquatus
GAGAGAGAGAGAGAGAGAGAGAGAGAGAGAGAGAGAGAGAGAGAGAATCTCACCTCAGTACTTACCTGCCATGTGGAGTGGTATAAGAAGCTGGTCCTGAAGAGGGACCGGCCAAAGGTACCACTTGCAATATTAGAGGGTTTGGATGCTGACCAAACTTACCACCCCTCAGTTTGCTGTGGATGTGAGGGTTTCTGGGATGTGAGCTGGTCCCAAGTGTCTGAGTATGAGTGCCCCCCCCCAGACAGGCATATGCACTGAGACAAGCGACAGCGTGTGGTTCTGGCATGACTACCTACAGGACCGACACGGACCCAGAGGCGAAGGTTGTTCTTGTTCCTGAACCCTGAGGTGGGCTTTGGCAACTGTCCCCAAAGGGAAAGTGTGCATCTGTGAAGGGACATGTCCTCCTGGGAACAGAGGACACTAGGAAGGACTGCAACATGTTCTTCATGTGTCCCCTACTTTGTGTGAATTAGTCCTTCTAAGAGGGCTTTCTCCATCACTGGGACAAGAAATGTCTTCTGAGTGTTTCTGGTGATGGGGCTCCTGCTCACTCCACTCGCTTCTGACTGGTGCATGCACGTGGAAGTAGACCTGGTCAGCACATGCCATGGTGGACACAGGTGCCTTGGTGTGGAAAGAGCATTCAGGCAGCTGCTATATAAACCTGTGAGCGACCACGAGGGAGGAAGGGACATCTTGAGCAGCCCAGCGAGAGCAGCCTCCTGTGAGTGGGGATAAGACCTTGGAGTATCTGGGAAGAGTGTGGATACACCAGAGAGGTCTGTGGCCATGCTGCTGAGATGGCTACGGACCACAGAGACCAGCACACTGCAGCACATTCTCCACTGGTCTGAACACCAAGCCTGCTGTACTGGAGTGCTGTGTGTTGTCAGGGCCATGTCAGTATGGCCTTCCTGGCGAGGTGCCTGTGAGCACACCGTACTCCGTACATCACCTGGTACTGCATCCTCTACCAGCTCTCTGAACCACTTCCGTTCCCTGAGATGTCTGGGTACAGCACTTCTGGGACTCACTGGCCTCCTGGGTCTGTTGTCGGCAGACACACAGAGAGAACAAGGCTCCCAAAACACCCATGTTCAGACTAGAAGGGTTCTGGGACCTACCAGACCAGCCGTAGGAGGTGACATTCCACAGCTGACTCTCATCTTGGTGTGGGGGGGGGTCTGGAGATCTGAACAGGGGTCCTCTGCATATAAGGAGGTGCTGAGGGCAACCAGGGCAGTTAGTGGCCCTGTGGATGCCATTCCATTGTTGGAAGGAGTGCAGGGACAGTTTTCAGATAGGTAGAGGACAGGCTAGGATAGGGTGCTAGGCCTTCCTGAAGCATCACGAGCCGTGGACTCTGGATCAAGAAGCAGCAGTCCTGGCTGAGGCTGAGGATGGGGGAGGGGCCTCACCTTGTAGATCCATGGCTACCAGTCTTTCCACCACCAGGCGGGACAGGAAGCTGCCCTCCATCCCGTAGAAGAAAAAGCCTCGGCAGCTGTCCAGTACCTGCTCCCAGTCAGTCTGGCTGCACAGGGTGAAGACAGCAGTGGGTGTGATCACACATCTGGGCTAGGGGCATGCATCTGCAAGCCCCTCCTCCAGATCTGTTTGTCGAGCAGGGAATGTCCCCTGCCACCCGCACAGAGCCCTTTGTGCTGTTGTGGGCCCAGATTATTTTTGTTTTCCCGTGTATAGCTGGCCTTAGACAGATGTCCCCACTGAGAATGTAGTTTAGGAGCAAACATGCATCTCAAGCCAGTGGGGCTGGCTCTGGGAAGTACTATAGTACCTCTAGTATGGGAGAGGGGAACTAGGTAGGGTCTTCGTCACCCTCCCTGTCCTACCTCTACCCCAGCCCTGGACAGCCTTGCTCCTCTACCCCTGTACCAACTCACTTGGCTCCCTCTGATCCAGTTCCATACACGTTAAGGGACAGGGATAACAGAAGGTATGCCCACAGGGGCCAATGAATGGAGTTACCTAACCCTATGCTAGTGGTATACCTTCTTTGGGTGGTTTTGCCTGAAGGGGACCTGAGGTCACCTGGGGTAAATCACCTGTGGGCGAGTGACCTCGAGATTAAAACAGCTTCCCTTGCCTAGTGCTCTGCCTGGGGCTCTACAGAACAGATCCAGTCAGCAGGGAAGGTGTCACATGAGGGCACCAGTCTCTTCAGTCAGCTTTTGGAGACCCAGGTCCCAACCTTGGAATGTTGTAGCTTCCCAGATGCCCCGTCCAACGTGCAGTGTAAGTATCTCGGAACTTCTCCAGGATTTCCTGGGTTATGGAAACGGGGCTCAGTACCTCTGCAGCAAGAATTGAGAGAGACAGGCCGTGGCTTCCTCATCAGAGCGTGAGGGTTGGGGCCCTGTGCTGCTGGGATTGGACAGAGGCTGGGGAGGAGAGAGTGTTAAGCACAGGTTGGAGTGCTGGCACCTCTGCTTTCCTCTTTAGATGGAGGACCTGGTAGAGGATGATAAGCAGTAGGAAGAGAAGAATCCCGGGGGTCGGGGAGGAAGAAGAGGAGGAGGCCCTAAAGTATTTAGAGTGGCAAGGTGATCAATTCGTGTTCAGACCCAAGGCTCCAAGGCCGCTTGAGGTGATTTCCGTATAACCGTGAGAGCAGCTGGCGCAAGGCCTAGGTGGCCCACTTGATGCTCTCACCTTTGCCCTGGGCATCCTCATAAGGGTCCACGACAACTGGGTCTGAGTCAAGGACAAGCAAGAGCCAAAGCAGAGTCCTGGGGGCCCGTGAGCACCCAGCAAAGGATACACTTGATAGTGTCCGAGTCGATTAGGATGCATTCTGGGGGGATGACCCGGATTACGGTGTTCTGCGACAGAGAGAGGTGTCAACACCAGGGCCACCAGTTGGGCCTCGGCGGATCTGGTGGGTTTCATCGAACTCAGGTTGAGCGAAGCAAGGGGCGCCTGGGCTCCCACCCACCTACCTTCATGCCTTTCTTTCCTGGGCTTTTCTTCTTGAACTCCTTGCTTTTCATCTCTTTCTTCATACTGCCTTCTGTGAGGACAATGACAAGTGTGACATGTCAGCAGGCACACGGCACCGCAAAAGGCTCTAGAGGCTGCTCATGTCTAATTTTGAATTTTGCGACTCTGAAAGGTTGAGAACCATTGATTCCCATTTTTGTCATGTCAAAACACAAAGCTTCCTAGGCCCAAGAAAAGCTCTTGGGGAACCCATTTCTGACCATTGACCTCTCACACAAGGAATTCACCAGAAGGCCTGCAGTATTTGGGCCCCTGATGGTCCCAGGGTCTCTGTGTCTTTTCTATGCTCAGCTGGGACAGTGAGCAGTTCTTTCCAGAGGTTACGTGTGAATGGCTCTGTACCCCAATGTGACCATCTTCACCCTTTTCCACCCTGTGCCTCCTTTTTCTGTTGTCCAGGTTGGGGCTTCCACAGGCAGTGGGGTTGAGGCATAGGCCTGGCTCTCTGCCATCCTCCTTTTGCCAAGGACATTTCTCAGGGGTACACTAAGAGGGTGACTTCTGTCAGGATCAGATATGCACTTCACACAGGCCCTCAGATGCATCTCAGTCTTGCGCTTCCTGTGGCCTTTATCCTTACCAAGTAGCTACTGATTTGCTTTCTAAGAGGAAACCAATTTGCTTTTTCTAGAATTTTCCAGAAATGAAGGCCTCTGCTGTGTGCCCTCTTTTGAGTCTTTCTCTGGGCACAAGTCTCCTCACTGATGATAAGTTCCTGTGTGCCATCCATCCAAGAGGGTGTTCAAATGACTATCAAGGGCCTGCTCAGTTGTGGGGGTCAGAGGAAGACCTTAAAGAATGGGAAAACGGCAAAGTCCATCCAATACCCCAAGGTAAGACTCAGAAATAAATGGCTAAACCTTCCTCTAGTCTGTGTGTGGATGTTGATAGTGTGTTAAGAAAAGTCCACCATGGCTTTCTGTACTGATATTTCGTTTGTATTTTAATAAATAAAGCTTGCCTGAGGTTCAGAGAGTAAAACAGCTGCACTGGTCAGCCTTACAGACCAGGCAGTGGTGACACACACCTTTAATCCCAGTAGCCACACTAATAGCCATAGAAACTAGGTGGTAGTGGTGCAAGCCATTAATCCCAGCCCTAAAGAGGAATATAAGATGGGAGGAGATAGCTCTCACACTCAGTCTCACCCTGAGAATCCTGGAGGCAGAATCGCCATTTCAGACTGAGGTAGAGGTAAGAGCCAGTGGTTGGCTGTTTTGCTTTTCTGACCGTTAGATTGAATCCCAATTTCTGTCTCTGGGTTTCTATTAATCGTGCTAAACTTTCTCCCTCCAGTAAGTTACAGTCTGAGGACTGTTCCTCCACTACCACTCCTACCAAGGTTAGCTGGTTTGTTTAGCCCTTCACAATAATTTTGCCCCCTTGCTTATCAGTCTGTAATAACCCAGCTCCATGTCCAGCTGTATGCAATCACCCTGCCTTTCTGTTCAACTCTGTATAACAAACATGGTGAGCTTCCAGCAAGGTCCTGTGGCTTTTCCATCAAGTCCAATTGAGCTCTCAACCTTTCTCCTGCAACTAGGATTTTGTGCCCTTGACTAGTAGCTCCCTGCTCCAGCCCCTGCCTGTTCTTTTCTCTCTGCTGTGGAGCTGAACTTTCTGAGATTCCCAGGATCAGCGGCATAGTGTATGCTTGCTGTCTGTGCCTGGCACAAGGCCCACCAGGCTCACCCATGTTGTCTTAAAGCAAGACCTCCTTCTTCTCTACGGCTGAAGAGTGCCCTGTTGTGTAGATACGGCCCATCTTCTGTAACTCTTCACCCAGGGATGGACACTCAGGCCGCTGTGAATGGGAATGCCACGGACTTGGGAGAACAGGTGTTCCTTCACCCAGCCGACCCCATTTCCTCTGATGGACACCCACTGTATCTACCCACCGTTCCAAACTCGCTCATCCATTGCTCAGCCCTGGGCATGGAGGCCTCCAGTCCTCACCCTCCACACCGGCCTGTTCAACTGCAGCCACCCTAGCAGCTGTGGATGTGTGTGGAGTTTCAGTGTGTGCCTCCCAGGGTCCGCTTCTTCCTCCCACCCCCACCAACACCATTCTCGGGTTGTTCTTCGTGCTTTCTTGAAGGTTTAGTTACATTTTACCACAATCCCCCGTTAAGTGACGCTGCCCTGCATCAGTTATGGCGTAGGGCCCTGGCAGAGCCTGCATCGTCACTCCCCGCAGCTCTTGCTCTGGTCTTGCCATGACTGTCAGGAAATCCCACAAGTATTGCTCTTATTTCCTTTCACTCAAGTGTTTGCTCAAAAATATTTTAAACAGATTTTTTTTTTTAAATGAAAAGTGTCACCCCCTTGCTCTATGGCTACTTGTTTCTTTCCCTGATCTTTGGGTTCACTGTTGCTGGCCTCACTTCCACTGGCCTCCATGGGGGTCCTCTGTCGGCCTTTTTAAACAGTTGTAACTTCTGGCTATGCTGTCCTCAAGTTTCTCAGCTTTCCCTCCAGGCTTCTAGCTGCATGTCTTCTTCCCGGGAGCCTCCTGTGTTATTCCTGTGTTCCTGCCCATGTTTGAGTCACAAGCCTCTAAGAAGCTCTTGGGTCATGTGTGCTGGTTTGAAAGAAAATGGCCCCCAAAGGGAGTGGCACTATTAGGAGGTGTGGCCTTGTGGAGTAGGTGTTGGGGGAAGTGTGTCACTGTGGAGGCAGACTTTGAGGTCTCATACATGCTCAAGATATCACCCAGTGTCTCACACCACTTCCTGCTGCCTATTAGTTAAGATGTAGGACTCTCAGCTCCTGCTCCAGCACCATGTCTGCCTGCGTGCCACCATGTCACATGATGATAATGGACTTAACCTCTGGAAATGTTAGCCAGTACCATTAAATCTTTTTCCCTTACAAGAGTTGCCATGGTCATGGTGTCTCTCCAGGGCAATAGAAACCCTAACTAAGACACCACGTATCTCCTCTCTCTTGGAGGATGTTGCCATCCTGGGTTGGCTGGTACCTTGCTTCCTCTTTTCCAGTTTCTCGTCATCTTGGTTGGAAGAATATGGCTCGTATTACTTTATGTGGAGTAGCAACAGAAGTCTAATCGATTTTTAACTTTATTTGGTATTTATTGATTACTGACTGCTTTTCACTTTTTGCAGTCCTGGGTTTATAACCAAGGGCTTTGTTGACGCTGGGTGAATGCTCTATCATTGAGCCATATTTTCAACTCCAATCTGCTATTTATTGATGTACAACATGTATTTCAATGTGGCAGTATGCCCCAGGAACAGTTTAGAGGACTCTCACAGACTGAAGTATCTTGCAGTCCCCAAATCCTTGTTTTCTGCCTTGCCCAGGCCTGACTCAGGGTCTGCTTTCCCTCACTGCCCCTCAACATCTAACCAAATGATTCTGGGTGTCAAATTTTTTATCAGCAGGATTCTTCTTTACTGTGGTAACATGGAGTCAAGTGGACTTTCCATTCACAGCATCAAGTGTCTATTCTGGAACTAATTTTAAGTGAATAAGGACCAAGGAAAATGTTAAAACACTTGGCAATTGTTTGCAGGGCTGGCTATGGAACCCAGGGCCTTGTACATGCTGGTCAATACTCCACTCTGGGCTGCAGCCCCAGTGCCTTGCTCCTTACCTTTCGACAGAAATTAACAGTGTTTTATCTGAAATAGAATTTCAAAATTCCCATTTTGAGATTAAGCATTACTGTGGCTAAGGCACAACTCACCTAACTCCTCCTTATGGAGACGATTCCATAGCATCTGGAGAGAAAATTCTCTTGACAGGGAGGTGACCTCACCGAGCATGGAGAGCCCCTCCAGGGGCAACTCTAGCAGGAGCTTGTCTACAATCAGGATCATATACTCGGGGTTAGGCTGCCCTGCGGAATGGGATGGAAATGACAGCAGCTCAAACACGAGAAAGACTAGCTCTGGGGGCAGGGCAGACCCTAGAGTGTGGACTTTATCACTCCAAGCCCTGACTTTGTGTCTAGGTAACTGGCCTGGTGGCAGCTGTCCCCAGCATGGAGATACGAGGAAAAAGTGCGGCACCAGCCCAGTTTGCAGATGCATAGCTGCACTGATGGTGTGCTAGGGTCCCTGAGACAGCCGCTGGTTTGGATGGTGAGATCAAGCTCACGGCGTGAACCTGGGCAGAGCCCATACTTAGTGGCACACCTTATAGGATGCTACATCTCACGACATCTGACTCCCAAGGCAGGACGGGTAAAGTCCAGGCCGATGAAAACTCCTCCCAGAGGACTTCTCAAACACTGAGTCCTTCAGAGTGCCCTGGAAGGAAGGCTTGCTCTCTTGACCCAAACGGTAGCCTCTGGCTGCCCACAGATGTGTGCCACAGAGTGATGAGGACTGCCACTCTGCCTGCAGTTATGCTGGTACCCAGAGGCGGGGCCACAGACACTTCAACTGTATTTTCTTAATTTTCAGAACCAGAGCAGGTTTGCTTGAAACCCAGCAGTGACTCTTTGTTCGTGTTTTTAATCCTGGGAATTTAATGCAGGGCAGAGACTCAGTCTAGGAGCAAGGACTCAGGGAGTGACCAGCCTGTCACAGAGTGTGAAACCTGCGCTTACTGGGTTGAGGATCCAGGGACTGACCAGCTTGCCCACAGAGTGTGAAGCCTACACACCCGATTGAGGCAATAATTCTGAACCCCCTCCCCTCACCCCAATTCAGGCCTAACCCATTCACAATTTGCAGGTCTTGCAGTGCTTACTACATTTGGGTCATGGCAATATGACCAGCTTGACTTGGGAGGAGGCTTGTGGCTTTTTTGAGGGGGGGAGGGCAAGCAGCCATCCCCTTGGCCATCTGTCAATAACTCTTTGTGGGGATAGAAAAGCAGACAACATTTAAGATAAAAAATTGCCTTTTAAAGAAGAAGTTAGCAAAATCATAAAGTAGCCAAGATGGCACCCACTCGACCTTCCTGCCAGGAGTAATGCAGCATCCTAATGCCAAATATTTACCAGTTTGGGGATGAATAATTTTGAACATAATTAAATTGACTGTCCTTTTAATACCCAATATTGACATGTAAAAACATGAGAATTGATTTCTTAGATTAAGTTCAATTAATATTATAAATATTTTAATTGCATTTTTAATTGACAGAATAAATAAAATGCCACATTATACTATAATTTAAAAAAAGAGCATTCTCCCATTCTTTTCAGCAGGAATCAAATCTGCAGGGCTGTGCTAAAGATATCCTCAGACAGTGCCCCCAGGAGAGACGGCGTATGGGTACCAGGTGGATAGGACAGAGCCCCTTCCCATGGCTGCCTCTGATGAGCTCCCTAAGGCAGGGCGACAATACCCACCTTTCCTAGAAACATCAGCAGACTGTCACCTGCCTGGCCAGGGTAGCGAGGGCTGGGTACAGCACTATTGCTCTTGATTATAGGCATGGTGTGTGTCAAGAAGTGACCATGTTCCCAGAAAGGGCAGGGTGGCTCTGCTGTTTGATAACCCCTTTCAGCGAGTTGTCAGTCTCCGTGCCCAGCACCTTCGAGGGCAGTGGTCCTCAACCTATGGGTCGAGGCCCCTTGGGAACCAAATGACTCTTCATAGGGGTTGCCTGAGACCATCGGAAAACACGGGTATTTACATTATGATTCACAACCATAGCAAAATGACAGTTGTAAAAAGTAGCAATGAAAATAATTTTATGGCTTGGGTCACCACAGCACGAGGTCACTGCGTTAGGAAGGCCGAGAACCACTGATTTATGACCTTTCACCTCACCTTTGGGTAATTGTGTACCGGGGACCTCAAGGGGCCTGGGTAGCACTTGGGTGTGGGACTGGTTTGAATATGGAACCTGTGACTCCTGACCCACCTAGGCTTTTCCTGATGGGAGGGTGAGTACTCACACAGACTCCTCAGGTACCAGCAGTGGCCTGTGGGGGCTGCTCCTGCCACTCACCTAAAGGGAGAGACAGCTTCCTTTCTTTCTCTTTGACTTTGTGTTTCCCTGCATCCGCCATTGCCATTGTCATCTGTGTTCTGAAATTCAGAGTGACTGTGTTCAAACTTTAGAAAGCATAGGAAGCTATTCAGAGACTATGAGAGGCACCACCCAGCCTGTTCCTCAGCCAATGATTGCTGCTTTCTTTTGTTTCTTAAAGGCATAGCCAGTCTCGCAATACAGCTCTCGCTGGCCCACAGCTCTCTTTGTAAACCAGGCTGGCCTCGAACTCACAGAGATCCACCTGCCTCTGCCTCCTGAGTGCTGGGATTGAAGACATGTGCTACCACACCCAGCAATCATTGAGGGCCATCTCTGTACCAGGGGAGTTTCACAGAGTGTCAGCAGACAGGGACCTCAGGATGGGCTCCTGCTGCTGGAGAAGAAGGCCGCCTCCACCTTCCACCTGCCTTCTTTTCTTTCAGAATGAATGCCGAACCTGAGTCCTGGGGACTTGCTAGTTCTCCCACACCACACTTAGAGCAGGAGGTCAGAGGGGCAGGGACAGCAGCAGCAGTTGCAGCAGCTGGATTCCTGCCTACAGAACCCACAGAATAGTCAGGCTCTTAGCTTTGTCCTTAGCAAGGGCCAGACACTCAGAGACAAGTTTCAATGTGAAGGGCGATCTCAGGACCCAGCTCTGGCTTTTATCACAGCTGGCTAATCAGCTCACATCGGTACTTTGCTGTCCAGATCTGGAGTCGGAACTGGCCTTCAGCTACACCCGGCTGACCTTTCCTGGGGCTCCCGGAAGATTCTGGTTACTGTGGGACTTGTAGCCCATGTAAAACAGTCTCTATCTCCTGCCTCAGCTGGAGACAACTGCCCATCACCTGGTGACAGGTAGCTGGCTGCTCCTGGGAACTTTCAGAGAAAATGACATGCTGATACCTGACATCTGGGAAGGTGAACAGGGGGGCGATGGGCTTCATATATTCCTCCATGTATTCCAGGATGTTATTCAGCCTCTGCACACATGGGTCTCGCTCCTCATCATGCAAGGTGTCCAGTTTCTGTCCCAACCCAAAGCACAGCCTATTGTTCAGGGGTGTCTACATAGGACTTACACCCAGCCATGACTTCCCACCAAACTGGGAAAACCCCAGGGAAAGAACTGAGCTTCAACCCTTCCAGATCAGATAGAGCGTTGTCATGCTTTTGTACTTCCCAGCACAGTGCTCCCAGTGGTTTTCTGGAGGCCATCCTGACACCTCAGCCCTGTCCCTGTCCTCTGCAGACACTATGGAGTATCCTGGTGGTAGAGGTAGGCCCAGGACAGCTAACCCCATGTTCTTCAAAGAGGTAACCAGGTACCTTTGCTGGGGCCAGACTCAACTCAAGGAGTCAGGAGAGCTCCCCACCTTTCCCAGGGCTTCACCTTCATCCCCTTGAGATCTGGGCCCAGAACTCTGCCCAAGCCAAGACTTGGAAGCCTGACTTTCCCTAGGAAGGGCTGCAGTCTGCAGTTGGAGCCTTAGACTTCAAGGGCTTGGGTTCAGGGTCATATCTTTGCTGTGTACCTGGGCCTGTGTCTGCTTCTGTATCCACTGGACCATGGTCAACAGTTCTGAGAAGATAGTTTGACTCATAGTCACCCGCATTACCTTGCAGTGACCTGTAGAGACACACCCATGGCCTTTACAGGGCTCAGAGCAGAGCTCCTGTGTGAACAAGTGGAGATGTAAGAGTCCCTGAGGACATATTCAATTTTGATGTCTCAGAGGCGAGGCGTGTGATGGAAAGGTCTTCACGTGGCGCTCCCCATTCCTCCCTGGGCAGCACAGGGACTGGTACCCAGAAAGTTCAGGCGGAGGCAAAACACAGTGGTGATTGACGGGGAACTCTCGGGAGGCATGACTCCTTTGGATCCCTTAGAAACATGTGATGATTCTATTTTCTTTTCTAATCTGGGCTCCGCCTCCCCTCAGCCCTACATCTGGAAGTGAGAGGTCCTGCTGTGTGGTAGGGGTTTCCCACAGCCACTGTACCCCATCTGTAGTCAATGGGAGGAGCCCTGCTCACACCCAAGCTTACCGCCCACTGGGTCCGTTTTCCCCTTGGGTGCAGGCATGGACTTTGGTCTCTCAAAGGCGGCACCATACAGACAGGACCTGCAGGTAGAATGAAGGTCACAATCTCATTCCCAGAGGAGGTAAACAGCAAGACACATGGGTCTCAGGAGCCCATCGAGACACTCCGCAGTTGGCACCCAATAGGTACCTTTCCTTGTTTCCTTTGCCAGGCAGAGGCCCCTGAATCAGTATATATAACCCAAGTAAGACTTGAAATTACAAAAGACCCAGCAGCGTAGGCATACACAGAGCTAACAGAAAGACCCTGTGTGGGCACGGATCACAGAGTGTCTCCATTCCGATATAGTCCCCATCATCACAGAAATTCACCCTGGCCTTTCCCGGGGGGGGGTCAAAAGAGGACTTCCCATGTCTCTGGATTGAACGAGTGCCCACTCCTGACAAGGGGGCTAGCTGTCTGTCCAGCATGCTTTCTAGATGTCCCAGTGGCCTCAGGACAGGATCTGAGGTGGGGCGAGCTTGCTATGCCTATGCCTCCTTGCTGCGCTTCTCAGCAGGGTAGAGATTTACAGCAATGGGGAGGGGAGACCTCACCTGTCTGGTGAGTGCTGCAGAAAGAGGAGCCGGAACATGGGTGGGATCTCATTCAGGAAAGTGAAATGCTGATCTGTGACACAGAGGCTCTGCCATGCCTGTGTGTGACAGGGAAAATCACTCAGGACTCAGGAGGTTTAGGCTGTGAAATGCATTACTACCACAAGGGGGCAGCAGAGGCATGAGAAGTTTACAGGCTGGTGTGGTTTCCAGAAACCTTAAACATTTCTTCAACAGGGTCCTAATTGCAGGGTGGTGGCAGCACACACCTTTAATCCCAGCACTGGGGGGATGCAGAGGTAGGCGGATCTTTGCGAGTTCGAGGCCAACGTGGTCTACAGAACTAGTTCCAGGACAGCGACAGCTAGGGCTACACAAAGAAATCCTGTCTCAAACAAAACAAAACAAAAATAGGGTCCTTACTGCTTCTTCCAGCCTAACTGAGGGCCTCCACCTAGTCCTGAGTCTGCAGGCTGCTGACCCAGCTTGGAGTCGGTTTACTCCAGACCTCCCGTTCTGCTTCCTGAGAGTACTGTATATGGATAATCTGAGTAATCCTAGACACTGCACACTTCAGGGTCTCCGCTGCCCAGGGCAGGCAGCCAAGCATGGGCCCTGGGAAGTCTCCCGGGGATCTCCTGTGTGAACTACTTATGCTCATGGCTTTAAGACAGAACTTTGAGTTTACAAAATTGCTATTGTTTCTTAGAAAACTTTTTGTCAAAGAATAAGCAAGAGGGAGTCATTAAGCTACATGAAGCACCGGGTGGATTTTTCCCAATGGCTGTACCCAGAAGACAGGTGAAGAGGCAGGCAGTGCTGTTATCCTAACTCCTCCATACAGAGGCTGAGAAGAGATTTCTATGGGTGGAAGTTTGTTTTTCTGCCTGGTTATTGGCCACATCAGGAATGTGGGCAGCCTTGGTGTGCAGGTTCCAAGCTCTCCTTGCTGCAGGGTGCTCTGTTGCGTGAGTGTACTGCTCGTGCTCCTGGTGCTTTGAGTAAGAATGGCCCCCAGGGGC
Organism: Dicrostonyx torquatus; assembly: GCA_028555095.1. Taxonomy (NCBI): domain Eukaryota; kingdom Metazoa; phylum Chordata; class Mammalia; order Rodentia; family Cricetidae; genus Dicrostonyx; species Dicrostonyx torquatus. Next base: position 5,235,594 of record JAQHUG010000118.1, read on the forward strand.
TTATCTGTTTGAATGCTTGGTTCCAGTGGGTAGGATTGGGAGATGAGGCCTTGTTGGAGAAGGCATGCTGCTGAGTGTGGATTTTGAGAGTTGGAAATCACACAACAAGCCCAGTGAGCTCCCAGCTACCTGTTCTAATGTCATGTCTGCCTGTCACTGAGTTCCTGCCGTGATGGCCATGGACTCTTGCCCTCTGGAGTCATGATCCTCCAATGAAATGCTTTCTTTTATAAGTTGCTTTGGTCATGGTGTTTTTGCCATGGCAATCAAAAGGTAACTGAGACAAGGCTGCTGGTGTCTAGGGCCTTGTGGGTTTTTCTCACATTGACACACTTGGGCAGGATATGAGGGACAATACCATGGTGGTATCTCTGGATGTCAGCCTGGACAGGGCCTCCGGGTTGTCTTGTAGAGCTGGCTTGCGCCACACTTGCTGTGTGGATGCTCGGGAGAGGGGGTTTGGTCTGCTGCTCCATTTGTATCTGTAGAGGGTTTGTGTGTGGACAGTGAATTCTTGCTAAGCTGACCCCTGTGTCATTTTGAGGTATCCTTCCATCTCTAGTAACACAGTGCACCATGTCTGATCATCTGACCTTTGACTTTTTTAAAATGTGTTTTTTAAAAAATGTTCATTTATTATGTGTCCAATATTCTGTCTGTGTGTATGTCTGCAGGCCAGAAGAGGGCACCAGACCTCATTACAGATGGTTGTGAGCCACCATGCGGTTGTCGGGAATTGAACTCAGGACCTTTGGAAGAGCAGGCAGTGCTCTTAACCACTGAGCCATCTCTCCAGCCCCTGACATTTGACTTTTAACCTTTCTGTCCCCATGTGTAAAATGCTGTCTCTAAGTAGTTGCACTGGGAGTTTGTGGTCCTTTCTTTTTAAATCTAGCCTCATTCTTGGTCTCAGACACAGAGACTAACATGCATGCATTGTTGTTACCAGTATATTGGGTGTACAGCCTCTGCTGTACTGCTCTTTATGTACAGAACCCCGGGTTTCTATAATCCACTTGCTCTCTTTTGAGTTGATTTCTGTTCTTTCCTGTTATTTTGATGCACACTGTTTTAGTGGCTCTGCTAGGGGCTCCGGCTGTCACCATGGACTTATGACTCATACCACTGCTCTGGTGGCCACAGGACCTTAGGATCTTAAATTCTCCTCCTTCTTCTTGCTCCTTGTACTCCTTTTAGCGCCATGATTTGACTCAAGCTGAACAGGATGGATGCAGGGCTCTGGCCTCAGCCATGGCACTTTTTCTGGGTGTTATGATGCTCTCTCAAGTCTGCAGACTGTCCTGCTGGTTCATAGTCCCATCTGGGGCCGTTTTCCTAGCGTCTTTTAGTTTCCCTTCTGTTGTCTGGTACTATCTTGGTTTCTAGGTATCTAAAAATGCCCCTATTTGCTTTCTTGCCCCTCTGAAGGTCATGTGTTTCTCTTTCTGACTGCCGGGGGATTGCCTGAGTAGAATGCTGCTAACCTGACCCAGAGTTGTCACTGCTCTGAGGTATCCGGGGAGGGTTTTTCGTGGGGTTTGTGCTGGGGTACGGTTGCCTGGATTTCTGAAGTCTGTGGTTGTCACTAGTGCGGTGATAGTCTCTCTTTCATTCCTATATGCATGGTTCCCATCCTGGTAAGACTAAACACACACCAACTCTTCCTCCTGGCCTAGCATTTAGGTCAATGGCCTCCCTGCTCAGCACCTGGCCACCCTTGAACCTGGCCCCTCTGTTCCCTTCTCTTCCAAGACCCAAGGAGGCTGGGTTTTCATCTCAGGGGCTGGGCTCTGGTTCTCAAGGGTAACTTCACCCCCACCAGGGATGCCTATAGCTGTCTCGAGGAAGTACTGCGGTGTGATCTTGGAGCTGTCACAGAATTCTCCCAGTGTCCTTGTTGGTACAAGATGCACCTTGTACAACGGAGAAAGAGTGAGCCTGCAGTTTCAAAAGCATCCTTGGGAAGGGAAAATATCTGGACCACCCCTGAGGAGGACCAAGAGGCAGCCAGGAGTGAGGAGGAGTGAAAGTTGCTCGGCCAGGCCACCCTCATCATCTGTTTTGTCTGTGGCTGGTGAAATGTCATCACAGTTTTTCTTGATACACTTGGTCAGACAGAGCACAGATGAAACTGGCTAGTCACTGGACTTTACCAAGATCTGGGTGTTGTGGAATATTCCTCTGCACTGTGTGAAGGTGTGTCACTGTGGTTGGTTTAATAAAAAGCTAAATGGCCAATAGCTAGGCAGGATTTTCAGGGCAGAGTTATGAGGAGATGCCAGTCAGATGCAGAGGAAGCATGGCATGGAGGGATGAGGTAATAAGCCACGAGTCAGGTGGCAGCACATCGATGAATAGAAATGGGTTAATTTAAGTTATAAGAGCTAGTTAGGAACAAGCCTAAGCTGTCAGATGAGCATTCCTAATTAATAATAAGTCCATGTGTCATTATTTGTGACCTTGTGGTCCTGATGAAAAGGTCCGACTACACCTAGGCTCCCCTGGGGCAAGTGTGGGGAAGGAAGTGCAATTCTCTCAGCTTTCTTGTCCTTGTACCCACAGCACATGAGGCTCAGAGAGGTTGCGTGGTCCTCCAGACCCACACAGCTAGAAGGGGTAAGGCCAGCGTCACTTAGAAGCTGTCCTCTTAGCAATCAGTGAATGAGCTCAGAGGCCTACAGGCCACAGGAGCAGCTACGCAGGCTCCTTTGCCCTTTACCCTGAAAGTGGTGGCCAGCCTCTGCTCCATGCTGGCAAACAGGCTGGTGGAGGTCCTGTCCTGCTGCCTCAGTCGCTGGTGGAGCTGCAGCAGGGCTGCCAGCTGGGAGCTGCTGGTGTTGTCCGTGGCTGTAAGTAGAACATCCCGCATCATCTCTGAGGTTGAACAGCTCTGGAACGGAGCAGAGAGGGGTGGTGTGTGCAGTGGGAAAGGGCTGAGGGTGACGGAACCTCAAGTAGGCATCTGGGAGTCTGTGTGGGTCACTCTCTGCTGGATCTCTGTCCACTGTGTAGCTGGACTATGCCAGCTTGCGGGGGCAGTACCTTCTGCCATGGAGACTTGGGATACATGGTGAGCACATTGTATGTTCACAGAGCTACAAGAACAGGTACCTGGCTGGCTTCCACTCCTTGAGGACTAGCACAACCTAAGGCTCAGAGAACAAGGAGGGTCTCTTCTTCTTTCAGCCACAGGGCCACCCCTGTCCTGTCTAATGGAGAGCAGCATAGCTGCCTGGTACTTACAGACAAGGTAACAGGCAAGGGCCCTTTTGGAGATGCGCAGAGGAGGTCTATACCTGCGACAGTGACAGGAACTGGCAGGTGGTTATGGGATCCAGGGTGCCAATACACTCCACCATCTCTAAGCTGGCAGTGGCTGCGATGTCCAGAAGGTTGCTGCTCAGGGCGGCTTGCAAACACTGCAGCAGGACTTCTGATGTCTGAGCCAGGAACCTCTGGGCCAACACCACCCTCTTCTGCGGGCAATGCAAAGCTCAAGCTAAGGATGGCTCTTCAGGCAGAGGCCGTCAGAACACCGGAGGGAGTGCTGCATACCTTTAGACCCTCAGCCTTCTGGTTTTGTTCCTTGGGGGCTTCCTTCAAGGTTGTCGAGTCCCTGGAGGTGGTCTCCACATTCCTGTCCTCTGTATCTGTCTCCAGTTCCAGCGACCGCAGGCTGTTCTGCTTAGTACCTAACTACAGAGTACACCATATGGTAAGAGGGGTTTGCAGATTCCTGCTTGGTTGGCAGGGAAAACACAGATGCTAGGGAAGGGGAAGATGGTAGGGATCAGTAGGTCCTGGAAGTTGCCAGTGATCAGGAGCCATGCATGGGTTTGGGGGTCAATGGTGTTGCCAATTTGGTAGGAACTGAGAGGCAGTCTCTCAATGACCCACATACAGAGTGGGAGAAAAGTCAGGCCCTGGCCCACATGGCATCTGGTGACGCCACCTCTCAAGAGTGTCAGTGCTGCCAAAACCCACCAGGCCCTGGCCACCAGCAGCCTTAACAGATCCCCAAGGACAGTGATCATGAGTGAGATCGGGCTAATATTCGGGAACAGACGCCTGTGACAGTACAGTAGCCTCAGAGTTAGACATGCTACTTAGAGTCACCAAGCCGATCAAGGAAGATACCACAGCGGCATTTGGGAGATGAACTTGGAGAATGAAAGTTCTCCACATTAAACTTAGCAGGCTTCATGGAGATGCACTTAGAGGAAAGAGCACATCTGGAAAACAAGAAGGAAACTCGGGAGAAAGAGGGTGAGCTCTGGTGTCAGGAAACTGGACAGTAGCCACCAGGCATAGCCGAGGAAGAGGAAAAGGAACAAATGCAAAGAAGCAGGAACTCCGGGGTCTGGGAGGAAGTAGGTGTGCTTCCTGGAGTCCCTGAACTCCACACGTCATGACATGTCTAGAGACAGTGGTCCCCACTGTATTACAGATGAAGACCTAACTCAGGACAGACAGCCGTGGGGCTTGTGCTTCCGCATCTCAAGCCTCTGACTTTGTGACCTGGGCAGGAGCTAGAAAGGTCTGCTCACCCAGCGTGGGTCTTACTGGTTTCATGCTGTCTACACCCTGAGGATTCAGCACAAACAACCCCGGGTTCTAAGCCTAGGGCTTCACAGCTAGCTGGCTGGGAGCTTCTCTGGGTGCTGAGTTCTGGACCATGGCTTGCTACACTGGGTTGTGAGGGCGAACCCCACAGGGGTTTGTCTGCTAGGCATTCTGGCTTTTCTGTTGAGGCTGGTGCCATCTTGGAGTAGAAGTGTCTCTGTGCAGGCTCTGAGGAAGGCGACCAGGGATAGGCAGGCGACCAGGGATAGGCAGGCTTGCAAGAGCTGTCACCAGGCTTCTGAATTTAGTGAGTGTTTCTGTCAGAAAACCCAGTCCTAGAAGAGGTGGGTCCTGGGAGGATCAGAGGAAAAGGTGGCCTTTGCCCTTCTCAGAGGTTTCCCGGGCTGTGTGGTATATAGAGGGCCATAGAGGCAGACAACACCCATCCTGGCGCATCTTAGCATGGAGATCAACACCCAGGGCATAGGTGTATCCCAAGTAGTGCATGAACTTTCTGAAGCTCCCAGGGGCCTGTGCACAACCAAATATAAACCACCAAGACAGAGGGATGCCAAGGCTAGACCCTTCCTAGTTGAGTTGCTGGAACACCTCTTATGCCCCAATTCTACAGCTGAGGTGAATCAGGGACTAGACTTCAGCGGGAAGAATGAACACCTACCAGGAGGTCTTCCTCCCAGCAGAAGGGAGGGTACACCGGGTCTGTCTGCACAGAAAGCAGATGGAGGGCCTTCCCAGCCAGGACCAGAAGCTGGGCACGGATGGCCATGCAGCCCCCGCAAAGCGGCTGCAGACTCTCCAGCTGTGCCAGCACTGTGTGAGGCAGGGTCCGCTTCAGCATGAACCATTGCTTTGGGAAGACAAGGAGATGCTGTCACCACCAACGGCTGTCATGTGACCTCCACCCAGTCACCCAGAGGTCTCAGATAGCTGCCTCCCAGGACTGCCTAGCAGGGAACTTTTGGGCACTTTGAGATGTCTTTGCTCTGTGCAGTCCTGTGTGGTAGCATGAGGGGGTGTCTTTGGGACTTAAATATTGGGACAATAATCAAAGACAACTTCTACTAATATAAACCAGAACTCTTATAGATAGAGGCTAACTGTAGGATCCTTTTACGTTCATCTGAACTTAACCTGACTCATGCATGGCATTTAAGAGAATGGGAAGTGCTGGAGCTACAGCTGAGCTGGTGGAGTGCTGGCCTTGCATGTGCAGGGCCCTGGGTTCTATTCCTAGGGCTGCCTAAAGGAGGGAGGGAGGGAAAGAAGAGAGGGAGGGAAGGAAGGAAGGAAGGAGAAAAGAAGGGAGGGAGAAAAGGAAGCAAGGGAGGGAAGGAAGGAGAGGAGGGAGGGAAGAAGGAAGGAAGGAGGGAGAGAGGAAGGGAAAGAGGAATGGAGGGAAGGAGGGAAGGAAGGGGAAGAAGGGAAGGAAGGAAAGAAGAAAGGGGAAGAAAAAGAAGAACGGAAGGAGGGAGGGAAAGAAGGGAAGGAAGGAAGGGAAGGAGGGTTTTCTTTCAAATTGTTATTCATTTATTCAAATTGTTCTGTTTGCAGTGCTGGGAGGGAATGGGGGAGGGGGGCTAACCCAAGGCCTGGGAATGGAAGCTATAAGCCTACAAAGGAAATGCCTTCCAATAAGCTCTTCATTGTTAGTTAAGTCCTCTTGGCCATTAGACAATGCTTTCCGGCAGCAAGGTATGGGAGTTGTCAAGAGCTGCCGTGGCAGGGGGTGGGGCGGGTGGAGATTGGGGTCCCACAGATTGGCAGCCTGCTTTTAGTGTGGCTGTCAGGCCCCCAGGAGAGAACAGGGGCTAAGGTGCCTTGCAGTCACCAAGTCGATGGCTGAGTAGTCGCTGGTGTTATGCAGGAAGTCTGCAAGCAGCTTCTCAAAGGAGCCCTGCTCCAGCTGCAACTCCAAGGCCTCCTTGCAGATCAACCACTGCATGTCCAGGCATGTTTCTGCCAGGCGGAGTTTGAGGTGAGCCAGTCTCCTCATGAATGGGGAGTTGATGTTCTGTAACTGAGAAGGTTGGGAGGTGGGTAAAGCAGGACACTCTTCCCGAGGACACTAACCAAGTACTTTGACAAAGACGCCATAGACAGAATGCATTTGGAGTATAAAATTGATCTGTAAAATGGATATATATTTTGACATGCCAATAGATGCCAAACTATTACCAACCTAAGAAAAGGAACGTGGTGTTCACACTCTGGATTTCCCTGTGTCCTTTCTTGAGCCTGTGTTGACATCAGGCTGTTCCCTGCTCTAAGCTACTCCTAGTGTGTATGTAAACAGTAGTTTTTCTGGCTGGGCCTTTGCCCTGAGAGACTCCATTTCACAAGCGGCTTTGAAGAGGGAGGATGATTGAGCTCCTGGCTGGACCCACAGACACCACCATCTGTCTGGCACCACCTATGCAGCCTAGACAGATACATGGACTATTCCTGGGAGAAAAAAAAAGCCTCTCTGTACAATTACTGGGGTGAACTGAAACCATAAGGGTGTATAGGTATATTAAAATCATACTAGGGAAACCAGGTCCAAGAACGTTATCAGAATGTCACACCAGGGAAAGGACATGACTCCCTCACCCATAAAGTGATAGACACCTAACACTGTGAAGGCATGACCCCAAATCAGTTTATCATCCGATACCTGGTGTGTGTGCATCCAGAACACCAGGCAGAGAATCTCTAACTAGTCTGGAGCCTTCTGCTTCCCTTGGTCACGCAGCTGTCTCTGATTGTCTATGTGTGTGCCCATAGAGACCCAAACCTGCTCTGACCTGGCTCTGACCTGCCATCTCTGCAGATGACTAGGTTTTTGCTCTCAAACCTGACTCGTCCTCAGCTCAGTCTCTGTGGCAACAGCTTCTTTCCTGGATTTCTTTCCAATTCAAACTCCATAGAATTTCTCTCAGCCTGCCTCTGAAACCTCTTGAACCCTTCGGTAGCCTCTTTAACTCGTATTCCTTCTGCAACCCACACATATGCATATACAGAAGTACTTACTGTGTGCTGTGTAATATGAGTTAATATTTGTAATTGAGATTGGAAGACAAAAACCTGCATTTGCCTTGGCCAAATTACTAAAGCAGGCAGATAATCTGGCAAATTGCTTGCCATGAACACTCCTAGTCCTTGTGAATTTATTTTTCTTCAATAAACCCTCATGCTGTGAAAAGACACAAATGTGTTTGTCTCTGTTTCGGGCAGGGCATGCTCAAACAGCCTTTCCATCTCCCAAGAGACTACTCTCTGTGCTGCGGTAATCAGCTTTGGAGAAGTAGCATCTTATAGCATGTAGTCGTTCTGTCCGCTTTACCTCAGTCAGGTTGTTTTGAGACTCCTCCATACGCTACAAGGATGAAGTTTGTCTTCCCATGTGCTTGTTTCCCATACATTTGAGGAAATACCTCTCCAAATAATTTGCTCATTTTTAATATTTCACCCTTAAATTTTGAGGGTTTTTTATGCATTCCTGATCCGTTACTGCTATCGAGGAACGAAATTTGCCCGTTTTCTCCCAGTCTGTGTTTTTTCACCTTTTCTTTGTAGTTTATTTTAAATAAAAGACCAATTTAGCTATTTATTCTTTTATTGGATCATGTGTTAGGTGCACGTCTATGCTAAATATCTCATCACCAAGGGACTTTCCTGTGTGGTCTAGGCCTTTGGTTTAGGCTTCTGATCCATTTGAGGCTATTTTCTACCTCAGGCTGAGGTGTGAGTGGAAGGTCAGGTTTTTGAACGTGCATTTCCTGTTGTTCTAGTGTCACCTGAAGACTATCCTTTGTCCATGGAGTTGTGCCTCTGCTACAGTCTTTTTTTTCTGGATTCTCAGGTTTGTCCCATTGATCTGTCTGTCTGTTTCCCCACTAAGCACATGGTCTTAAATGCTTAACAGGGTTTAAAGTCAGGTACTATTGGGCTTCTAATTTTACTCTTGTTTGAAATTGTCTTGGCTATTTTAGACCTTTCATACTTTAAAATTATATTGCTAACATATATTAAAAAGTATCTGTAGTAATCTTAGTTATGGTTAAGGAAGAATTGACACCTTAACAATATTTAGTTATCTGATGTAGGAATGTGACTTTTGTTTTCATTTATTTAAGACATCTTTAACTATTCTCAGCAAAAGTTTATTGTATAAGCATTCACATTTTGGAGGACAATTTTCAGTTTTAAATAGTCATACTGCTTTAATTTTTAATATACAATCAATTGTTCTTTGTATAGACATATAATATGACCCTAAAACTCAATTAAACTTGCTCTTAACTTTAATTTAGCTTACTTGTTTTAATTTTGGTATATAACATGATTTTCTATAAAATCATGCTATCTGTGAAAAAGAATTTTTTATTGTTTTTATTGAGTTATATATTTTTCTCCACTCCTCTCTTTTTCTCTCCCCTCCCCTTCTACCCTCTCCCATGGTTTCCATGCTCCCAATTTACTCAGGAGGTCTTATCTTTTTCTACTTCCCATAGATGTGATCCATATATGTCTTTCTTAGGGTCCTCTTTGTTGTCTAGGTTCTCTGGGATTGTGAATTGTAGGCTTTTTTTTTTCTTTATGTCCAAAAGCCACTTCTGAGTGAGTAATATAATATTTGTCTTTCTGTGTCTGGGTTACCTCAGT
>JAQHUG010000118.1:5246067-5267856 GCA_028555095.1 Dicrostonyx torquatus
TTTTATGTTAGCTCTGCTCAGGTGTGCTTTTTTTTTTAATTGAGGCAAGGTTTCCCTATGTAGTCCTGGTTGTCTTGGAGCTCACTATATAGACCACGCTGGCCTGGAAGTCACAGAGCTCCTTCTGCTTCTGCCTCCTGGATTCTCAAATTAAAGGTGAGTGCCACTATGCCCTCCCTTATCTTATTTTGGAGTTAGACTAGTCTCATTGAAAAATTTACCTTTCAACTCCTAAAATCATTTGCTTAGAGGTGGTATTTTGAAAAACTATTTGGTAGAAGTCAGCAGTAGATCTGCCCAGGCTTGACATTTGCTTTGTGATAAGGTTTTCAATTACAAACTCAATTCCCCTCATTCATAGAGTTCCTATAGAGTTATTTCTTTTTGAGTGGGCATTGCAAGTGTGGGTCTAGTTCTCCTAACTTGTAAAATTCTCATGCCACCTCACTGTTCTTTGAACATGGGCAGAGTCCATGGCAGGGCTAGGTCACTCATTTCTGGTATTTGGCACTTAAATCTTGACAGACTGTCTGATACATCTGACTCAGTTTACCGCTCATCTGTCCTAAAGAACCAGCTTTGACTTTAGTGATCTTCTCTGTTGTTTTGTTTTTTCCTTTTATTTTATTTAATTTTTTTGAGACAGGTTTTTTTTTCTGTGTAATCATTCTGGTTATCCTGGAACTCTTTGTAGACCAGGCTGGCCTCAGACTCATAGATATCTACCTGCCTCTACCTCTGGAGTGCTGGGATTAAAGGTGTGCACCCAGCTGTGACCTTTTTCTTTAAGGAGCTGCAGTGAGCTTGAACCTCAGTTCAGAGACTACCCTTGGATATCCAAGGTCTTGACAATTCTTGTTTCGTGGATTTTATTTGGCTTGGGGGTTGTTTTGGATTTTCAGTGACTTTTTTGCTCCACCTTTAATCCCCATCTGCTACTTGTTCAGGATTCAGTTTGCTCTTTGTTTTTAAGGTGAAGGCTGAGCTCATTGACTTCTGGCCCCATTACTATTATTGCTATTATTCAGGTGTTTAGTGCTCCAGGTCCCCCCAAGTACTATAATGATGACATCTTAAACTCCTTGATGTCCTTTCATTGCCCTCCATTTCAAAACATTCTATCTCTGGCTTCTTCTGTGACCTAGAGTTGTTGGCTTTATTCTACTTATATTCTAAACATTAGGGGTTTCCCATGCACACAATATTTTTTTTAATTGGAGGTAAAAGCAACATAAATGAATAAACAAATATGAAGTATGAAGGCTGGAGACATGACTCAGAGGTTAAGAGCACTTGCCACGCTTGCAGAGGATCCAGGTTTGATTCCCAGCACCCATGCAGTGGCTCACAACTGTCTGTAACTCCAGTTCTAAGGGATCTGACACCTTCTTCTGACCTATATGGGCACCAGGAACATATGTAGTACACATACATAGTCACAGGCAAAACACTCATACACATAAAATAGAATAAATCTAATCACTGAAGTATGCAATTCAGTAGCACATGATAAACCCACAGTGTTTGTTCTACAAGGAAACCCAGATTCTAGCCTGGATACTAACACTAGCCATCACTCCTTGTTCCTGTCCTTGTCCCCCAGAAGTCACTAGTCTGTTTTCTGTGTCTATGGATTTTTCTACTCTACTTCCTGTTTTATTTTTTTTTAAAGATTTAATAGTGCAGTGTTTTGTCTGCATGTTTGCCTGCAGGTCAGAAGAGGGCATAAGATCTCATTATAGATGATTGTGAGCCACCATGTGGTTGCTGGGAATTGAATTCAAGATCTCTGGAAGAGCTGCCAGTGCTTTTAACCTCTGAGCCATCTCTCCAGTCCGTACTTCCTGATTTTGATGCCCAATTTAATTCCATACAATCCTCTTTATAATTCATATTTAATGAGATTCGTCTTATGTTCAGAGAATAGCCTATGTTGGAAGTCCACGTTTGTGTGAGAGTGTATTCCAGTATTGCTGAGTGAAACATTAAAAAATGTCTATTGGATCATGTGGTTGATAATATTTTAATCTTCTCATTCTCTGCTGATTTCTTGTTGACTTGTTCTACTAATAATTGAAGACGCTTTTGGCTCTAATAGATTTCACAATTTTTTTAAAGACCAATGTTTGCTTTAAAGCTCTCCTATCATGGTCATAATCTTTAGCTTAGCTTTCTTCTTGGTTAGTTTCCTCTATGCAGTGAATCTTTTCATCCCTGGTGATGTTTGCAGCTGTCCTTTGATCAGCATTTGCATGGGATATTCCTTCTAGCATTTGACTTTTCTTCTCTTTATCTCTGTCTTTATGTCCATAATGGCCTTCTTGTAGGCACTGCACGGTAGGGTTCACTTTACTGCCAAATTCTATGGTCAGGCCCACTATCTTGAGGTCTTGGAGCCCCTCCCATCCCACTTCTGTGACCCCCCCCTCAGTCAGCACCAATGTGCTTTCTGTAATCCTTCCATGTGGTTCTTTCCCATTCTTGGGCAGCTTCCTTCTTTCATGAACTGGTGACTAGTCTTTAGGCACTCAGGGTATCCCCTAGACGTCTGTGAACAGCATTCTCCCGTGGGATCTGTTTTGCCTCCTTCTCTCTAGACTCTCAGGACTCAATCTCCTTGACTCAGGTCTTCACCTAGGCTCTACCTGGTACCATCCTGTAGCTGCAGTTAGCATGGTTGATGTATGGGGCTTTGAAAGCCTTGTATTTTGTCTCTTTTCTTTTTTTAATTGCTTTGTATGGGTGCAAGAGTTTGGTTACTGTTACTCTATCTTAGCCAACAAGTGAAAATCAGGTGCTTTGTGCTCTGTTATATATGTATATATTCAAGTATGTATATAATGTATATGTGCGCATGCTCAGTGCAAATGTGTGGGCATGTGTGCGGACATTCATGTGGAGGCCAGTGGACAGCCTCAGGAGTTGTCCTTTAGAAACCATCTGCTTTGTTTGGACCTTGCCAAGCATGCCAGGATGCCTAGCCAGTGAGCCCAGGAATCCACCATCTCGTCCCCAGTGCAGGAATGACAAGCACAAGCCATCACATCTACTTCTTTTGCTGTCTGGGTTCAAAGGTTTGGTGGGTAGAAGGTGAGATTCTCTTCTATACAAGAGAATTTCCACTTTCTGGATCAGATCTGGGGAAGGTACTGAAGCCCAGTAAGCCCAGAGAATACCTTATAACTTTCCTGACTGAACTATGTCTCCAGTTCTTGTATGTGGGTTTTGCAAAAATATATACTGGTGTGTGTGTGTGTGTGTGTGTGTGTGTGTGTGTGTGTGTGTGTGTGTTTATAGGACTGGGCCTCACTGGGGAGCCTATTCCAGGCAATAGGCAGTTTTTTGTTCTCACTAGGTCGGCCTGGAACTCCCATCCTCTTGCCTCAGCTTCCCAAGTGTAGTGATGTTTCATTTGTATTTTAGTAAACAAAGCTTATTTGAAGTTCATAGAGTAAAACAGCCTCACTGGTCAGCCTTACAGACCAGGCAGTGGTGACACACACCTTTAATCCCAGTAGCCATACTAGTTTGCCCAAGAAACTGGACGGTAGTGGTGGACGCCTTTAATCCCAGCGCTAGGGAGGAATACAAGACAGGAGGAGACCGCTCTCACACACAGTCTCATTCTGAGATTCCTGGAGGCAGGATCACCATTTTGGACTGAGGTAGAAGTAAGAGCCAGTGGCTGGCTGTTTTGCTCTTTTGACCTTCAGTTTGAACCCCAGTTTCTGTCTCTTGGTTCTTATTAGTCACGGTGCTCCCAAATGCTAGGCTTGCAGGCACGCCCCACCGTGCTTGACTGGCTTGAAGATCATATCTGTCAGGCAGTGCTGTCCTGTATTCAGAAACGACTGCGATGTGCAGGCTCATACTTACATCGTGAAGGGACAGTATCCCCTGGACTCTGTGAAACAGTCCTTCTTCCTCAGCTATAGCCTTCTGGGACAACTCATACATTTCCAGGAAATAGGCAGTTTTTTGTTCTCCGTCTTTCTCCTTTTGAGCACATAACCTTTATACAACATAAGAGTGGAATTTAGAACAAAGATATTAAAGATAATTAATATATTATGTCTTATACTAATTAATATATAATACACATATAGTATACATATATAGTATGCTCTACATATATAGTAATATAGTATATTATATAATGCATTATTACTATATGTTGTATAATATTTTAATACATAATTCTACATAATTATTATATATATTTTATCAGTATCTAAAAATTTACAGTTATGTGTTTTACACAAAAGGTATTTTCAGTTACATTTTATTTATTTGTTTTCAATGTGTATGTAGATTTGTTCATTTTTGTGCACAGGTACATGTATGCGCATGTGGAGGTCAAAGATCAGCCCTGGCACTGTTCCTCAGGTGTCATCCATCCTTTGGAGACAGGGTGTCGCACTGGGGCTAGAACTCACCAAGCAGGCTAGACTGCTAGCCAGCATTCCCCAAGGACCCACTTGTCTCTGTCTCCCCAGTGTGGGCATTACAAATGCACACCACCGTTCTTGGCTTCTCTATATGGGTTCTGAGGAAAGAACTCAAGCCCTTGGCTTGCAAGACAAGTGGTTTACCAACTGAGCCATCTCCCCAGCCTTCTAAATACATTTTAAAACACGATGTTGAACAGTTGGAATGACAGTATATGCAGAGTAAGATTTCATTTCTAAGGAATCTCTGCCTGAGAGGTGTCTGATGAAGAAACACACCAATTTCCAGCTGCTGGCTCAGTCACCTACTTTCCTGCCTCCCTGGGGGCCCATAGTGGTGCTGCAGTATGCCTGGAGTGATGGGTGTGACTTGGGTGTTGGCTGATCATGGCTCCTGAAGGCAGGCTTATACCTACGCAGGATTTGCTCATGTGGAAAAAGCTTGTGGGTACCCAGAGCGGGCAGAGACACTGTGAGAAGCATGGGAGGGGGGCAGCCCTGAGAGGAGAGCCACACAGCCATTGGAAAACACAGCTGTGGCAACAGTAGAAACAGCTGCTGGGGACCCTGCAGGATGGCAGTGGTAGGTTGGCAGGGAGGATAGGGAGGGAGCTGGGTCTAGTTGGGGCTGTCTGGGGGAGCTCAAAGGTGGGACCCTGCTCAGAGGGTGGAACCTCGGGCAGCTCCAGTGGTGTGGTTGGAGGGGGTGATGATGCCCTTACTTCTTTATTCTTGCATGTTCTAGTTTTAAGTCGACGTATTTTTTCTTGTAGCCAATGAGAATAAGGCTTTTTTGGACTTCCAACAGCTGCTTCTCCAGGTCTAACAGCAAAAATGGGCACTCAAGAAGTTCTTTGTTCACCAGGTTGCAGGCGAGTTGAGTTTGAAGTTCCACACACCTGTTAGACAGGCAGCTTCTCAGGATGGTGGAGACTGAAGTTTTCCACACCAGATTCAAAAGCCCAAGACCACAGCAACCCTTCTTCTGCCCAGGGCCCACTCAGGCCTGAATCAAACACCAATGAGACTTTTCTGTCCCAAGACTGATGTCATGCAGCCATGGCCCTGGATCAGTGAAGTTAGAATCTAGCAATCCCACCCAGGTACCAGGTTCACCCCTGGAAAACAGGAAAAGGATGCTGATGTGGAGCTGCTTACAGACTCACATCGGATCCCAGAGCTCACAGCACTTTCCAGAGAGGGATTAGAGCAGGCAAGGATCCCCGCATCTGTGGTCAGTGAGCTCAGAGGATTCCTGGGAAAGTGCCTGTGATGGGACTTGAAGTCTGTACTAGCATGTGTGGAAGAGCGGGGGTGGGGGGGGGTGGGGGATTCTCTGACAAAGACCAGAGGCTCCAGGGGTCATTGGAAAGACACTGTGGAAATGTGGGCTGGGCCGTCTTGGAGGAAGCCATGACTCCTCTGAGGCATATAGTAGAAGGAAGGTCTGCTCCTTAGAGGAAGCTGAGGGCACATGGGACACACAGAGCATGGAAGGGACTCATGGTCCCACTGAGTCTAAGCCTTCCTGGGTTTGGCACATACAGCATGAGAGGGAATGTGTGGGGGAAGCAGCCACATCTTTGGAACATGAGGCATCATTACCTGGCCTCCAGCTCCATGATGAAGAATTCTAGCAGGGACTCTCGGTTTGGCCTTTCATGCTGGAGGACCTTGAAAGTATCTATGAGTTTCCGAAACAGTCTGCAAACCTGGATGTGATGATCACATGTCACCAAGTCACTCAGCAGGGCCTGGGGACAAGACCTCAGCACATACCCTGCCCCATGCCCCCCTCATTGTCCACTGGGCACCACGACTCACCGTGATTTCTTTTTCATCATCTGCAGAGGATAAGATGGCCTCAGCCAGAGCCAGGGTTGAATTGTACCAGAACTCCTCAGCTCCACCTAGTTGATGGGCCCTCTCAATTATGAGCATAGCTTGTCCATGGTTCTTTTCTTTATTGGCCAACTGTGCTAGAAGCAACAGGCACTGTGCCTCTGAACAGCTATCTCCTAGTTCCTAAAAGCAGGAATAGACAACATGCAATAGATAGATGGGCGGCTCCACACAAGTTGGCATAGGCACTGGTTGAAAGTGATAATCCTCAGGAGTACCAAGTGTGCTCCGGGAGCCATAGGACTCAGCCTGCAAAGGATTTTGGTCATACTGCTAGCGCCTTTCAACCCTGCTGCCTGAGGTTGGCAGCCTCTTCCCTATGGAGGCTGTTGTTGGAAAGAGCTTTGCCATGTGTGGTAATTTCATGTCAAATTGACACAAGCTGAAGTCATCTGAGAGGAGGGAGCCTCAATTGAGAAAATGTCTCCATAAGATTAGACTATATGCAAGCCTGTAGGACATTTTTTTCTTGTTTTGTTTTTGTTTTTCAATACAGGACTTCTCTATATAACAGCCCTAGCTGTCTGGAACTTGCTCTGTAGTCTAGGCTGGCCTTGAACTCATAGAGATCCACCTGCCTCTGTCTCCTGAGTGCTGGGATTAAAGGCCACCATGCCTGACTTTGTAGGGTATATTCTTAATTACTGAATGAAGTGAGAGGGCCTGGTCCATTGTGGATGGGGCCACCCCTGGGCTGGTCGTGCTGGGTTCTACAAGAAGGCAGGCTGAGCAAGCCAGTAAGTAGTATCCTCCTATGGCCTCTGCAACATTTTTTGCCTCCATGTCCCTGCCCTTCCTTTGATAAATAGTGATATAGAAGTGGAAACCAAATAAACCCTTTCTTCCTCAGGTTGTTGTGGTCATGGTGTTTCATCACAGCAGTAGAAAACCTGAGACAGCATGCATGGACTTGACAGTGGCTCTACTCAGCTGGGTTAGGTAATCAACTGACAACCGGTGGTGGTTCTACCTGGACCTGAGGAAATTCAGGGCCTAAATGCGGGCTGGAAGGTATTCTTCGGAGGAGGGTGTGTGGTGACCTATCTGGGCAGTACAAGGCCAGCTCCTTAGTCCTCCCAGGTTCTCGCTGGCACTGATCTCTCTTTGCAGAGGACTTCCTGGAGTCAAGGCCCAAGGGCAAGTCTATGTGTAGAGAGCACTTGGAGCCCAGAAGGTTCCATCAGTTCACAGCCTCCCAGCGGGAAGGTACAGGGCATTGCTTTCTGGGAAGATGTGAAGTCGTGTGTCTTCTCAGACAGACAGATAGGTGGCTTTCGCAAACCCCGCTGAGCCATGGGTGCTATCAGTGCTCTGTGATGAGGAGCAGACAGGCAAGTTCTGGGAAGGATGTGAGCATCTCTGTCAGGGTGGCTCACGTGATTATTCACATATTCAAATCTCATTGGTCAGTGGGATAAGCTGGACCAGGCACCTGCAATCCTGAATAACACTTGAACTACCTGAATTCCGTGCCCTGAACTTCCTTGTGCTGGGGAGAGGGGATGCTGGACTCCAGATCCACAGGACAAACTGGCTGTCTGAGGGTAGAAGGTGACCTTCTTCTATACAAGAGTATTTCTAGATTCTGGACCAGATCCTGTTGGGAGAGTGCTGAGCTCCAAGGTGGGAGAGTCAGGGGCCTAATGGGCTCAGAGAACAAGGTTAGCGCACAAGTAGGATCATCTCCAACCAAGGCTGGGTTTCTAGTACACAGATTCTGGGGCTGAGTGGTTCTGGTGGTTGGGCACAGATTGAGCAAGCCATGGGGAGCCAGCCATGGGGGAGCCAGCCAGTAAGCAGCACTCACCCCCATGGCCTCTGCATCCGCTCCTGCCTCCAGGTTTCTGCCATGTTTGAGTTCCTGTCCTGACTTCATTCTACGATGAGCAGCAATATGGAAGTGTAAGCCAAATAAACCATTTCCTCCCCAACTTGGTTACTGTATTTTGGTCATGATGTTTTGTTGCAGCAACAGAAACCCTAACTAAGACACTCCACTCCCTTCCTGGTACCTGAACATCTGTCTGCTCGACTTGTTCCTTCCTAGTCATCTACATCTTTCCCTGCCCTGATATATCCTTACCTGCTCCTTTCTTTGATATCTGCGCATCTCCTCCCTGTCCAATGCCTTCACTCTTGTCTTCTTCCCTATACCTGTACATGTCCCATCTCTAGCACTTGCACATCTTTCTCATCCCTGATATCTGCACAGCTGTTCCCCTACTCCAGCACTTGCACATCTGTCACACCCCTGCTACTTACATGCCTGTCCCCTCTCTGGTAACTGCACCCCTGCTCTCACTGTATGGACCAGGACCTGGGCTCACAGCTTTCTGGTAATACTGAATTTTTTTGTCATTGCTGAATTTTCCTCTAGTCCTTGAATTCCTCAGAACAAACCACAGGCTGGTTGTGTCAGGATCTTGGCCTTATCCTCCTACTGAAAGCAATTCTAAGTCTGTCTGCAGGGGTGTGGGGGAGTCATGGGGATTGTAACTGGGAGAATGGCATCATTAGAGCAGACAACACAAATAGCTTCTTCCATCCAGATTGTTCAAGGTCAGCTTTTTACTGGGGTCAGAGTCCAGGAGAGAAAAATCCCTGCCAAGTGTAGTTTGGAACTTGAGACTCAAAACGTGAATCTAGGGAGTGAGTGGGTACTGGGTCCCCAGGTCTGGGTGTGAGTTTCTCTAGTAAGCAGCTCCTTAGAGAAAAACAGTCAAAGCCCCCAAGTCTATTGAGAGGGGGACCCTGAGTAGTGTTCTGTGGAAGGATGCTAACTCAAGCCTTTTTGGGCACTCAGTGGAGACTCTGAGAAGCCAGATGAGCCTGAAAGTCCTTAGATGAGGAGTAAGAATACATATGAAGAGTTCAGGCCCCGGTCAAGATGGCTGCAATGGAGAGGGGTGAGTCCTGTTACCTGGAATGTCTGCTGGGCCTCTGCCAAGAGCAGCCGTGCTGGTTGGTACAGATCCAGCTCCAGTAGGGCCTCCCCTTTGAGCATCCACAACTGGGGGTAGGATGTTCCCTCCAGGCCTTTGCCAGTCTCTCCATTTATCTTCAAAATCTGTGAGACACCATGTCCCTAAGAAACTCTGCCCCTAGTCTGTGTCCCACCCCTAGTCTGTGTCTGCAATATGCTCTTCTCTCCTTTTCCTGTGTACCTGTCAGCATCCCCTACCCCCACTGTGGATGGCTCACTGAGTCCTTGACCCTCAGTTGTTCTGAGTTCAGGTCCCAAAACAAACCCCATGTTGGGCACTTTCCACCATGCCCCATGTACTGACTTAAACAGGCTCACAGAGTTCGCACTCTGAGGAACCAAAGTTCTTTGGGATGGCTTTTTCTCCTGTCCATGGACTGAAGTAAACAGCCAGTTGATGACAGGACAGTGAGAGTCTAGCCAGACCCCCTTAGATATACTCTTCTTGGCAGAAATCCTCTCCCATTTTACTTCCCTTTGCCTGATCCCAGGGCCTTAAATAGTTTAGGTAAACATTTACACTATATTTCCAGCCTGCTGATGCGTTGTTGCTGCTCAGGCCCCAGGTGATCTGTTTTACATATAATTTTTGCCTTCCTTGAGGAAGTTTAGGGTCCTAGGGTAGGACAAACTTAGTCAGGTCTCTGATTTTCCCATAAAAACCATGCCTAAGAGTGTATGCACTGAGCACTTCAGAAATCAATGGTGGCTCCCTATCGATTGTAGGTGGCCATGCCTACACTGCAACCAAGATGATGTCACCTCTAGGTTTTGGATCCCACTGTGGCAGAGTCAGGCTAAATCAGTGTCACCTTTGGTCTGTGGATCCCACCAAGGCAGTGCCAGCCTACCTTGTCTTGAGCTATTAGTGGCTTCACCTCTTCAGAGCGGACTGGAGCCAGCTGCTCATGCAGGGCTGGCTGGCTATCTTCTATCACAGGTTCCTTGTTCCTCTCTTTCCTAAATGCAATCTCTTTTCGGCAGCTAGATGAAGTGAAATAGCATCGTGAAACAAAAGGATTGCAATGGTTGTTGACATTGGTGAGTTTCATTAAGAGTCAAAGAAACATAAGCTAACATAACTAGGAGAAGCCATGATCCACACATGTGGTGGTTTGAAAGAAAATGGCCCCCAAAGGGAGTGGCACTATTAGGAGGCATGATCTTGTTAGAGTAGGTGTGGCCTTGTTGCAAGAAGTGTGTCAATGCAGGGGTGGGCTTTCAGGTCTCTTTTCTCAAGCTTCCCTCAGAGTGACTACAGTCAACTTTCTGTTGCAAGGTGTAGGACACTTGGCTATTTTTCCAGCACCATGTCTGCTACACACCATTATGCTCCCTACCATAATAATAGACTGAACCTCTGAAACTGTAAGCTGCCACCTCAATTAAATGTTTTCCTTTATAAGTTTTGCCATGGTCATGGTGTCTTTTCACAGCAACCAAAACCCAAACTAAGTCAACACATGTCTACGAAAGCCAGTCTCCAGTTGGGCAGCAGTCTGGGTCCTGGAACCACACCAGCCACCTGTTCTCTCTGCAGCTTTCTGACGAGCTGATGTGTGGTTTAACGAGCTTCTCAAGCTTAATGTATGTAGAACAGACCTGCCTCTGATACCCCTTCAAATAGGTAAAAACCACTTAGCACTCAGGGTTTCCTACAGAGCAGCCGGGTGGCCCCTCTACCCAAGATGCTCCTCCTCCCTCACCACTTACCTCAGTTCTGAGTCATCCACCATACTAAATCCAGAGTGGTTCCCTGGAAGGTGGGCCAGTGCATCACAGCATCCAACCCAGTCCGGCCAAATTCTCACTCAAACAATGGTTCTTCCTATCAGAGCATCCAACACTTATACCCCAATGATGTCCCTTCACAGATCCCCAGAAGTCTTGCTCATCCAACTGCCCAGGACTCCCTGGCTGCATGCTCTTGAAACTGAGGGCTCTCTGCATCTCCAAGCCTGGCATCACCATTGGCACCAACCCTTCTTGCCAGCCTTGGTTACCTTCTTCTTTTGTAGCCCACTTGGAGTGCCTCCCTTCCTGCACAGCAGGTTCTCAGAGTGAACCTAAGAGCAGGAAGAGGCAGGAGCCTCTTCAGGGCTTGGCAACTGCATTTCTGAAGCCCCTCAGCAAACATCTCCCAGTCAGTGCAGGGATGCACAAAGAAATGACTGTGCTAATAGCATGAAAATGGTTTTGTAGACAGATATTCATTGCCAAAGACTTGAAATGGCATTTCACAAAGAGTGAAATGTGTGTGCAGTGGAATTTCATTTTCATGACTGATCCAGGATGCAATGGCAAAACCCCAGGGGATTACTGCCAAGGGATGAGGCCCGCAGTGACATTTATTCTCTCCCTTACCTGTTTTTTAAAATTTGCACAATGATCATACAATTTATGTGCGTGTGGGGAGTCACGTTGCAACAGTTAACAATAATATGACTATGCATACATTCTTAGGTATTCTTAGGTGGTCTCTAAGTCTGAAAAGGATTGCTACAAAATCTGTAATTGTTAACTGTCGAACAGCCTACTATCAGCCAACCACAAGAGCTTCAGAGTAACTCAAAAACCCAAAACCAAATACGTGTGACACCCAGTGTCATCACTTCCAGCACCCTCTGGGAGGAGCCTGGGACTGGTGAAGGACAGCCGTCCCAGTCCTGTCCTGTTGACCCTTCTTCCCTTTTCTCTTCGGAGCACCCACAGCTCGGCAGTCCCCAAACCTGCCATGAAAACCATGGAGGAGACACACATACTTCTTTTTCTAGAAACTGCCTTTAGGCTCTCCAAGCCCAGACTGAGGACCCAGTAGCCATATGGGCCTGGGACTGAGAGGAGCCACAGCTCGGGGCTAGGGTTTTTTAGTCCTGTCCTTACCAGCCTGGATTGTACTTCCCTGCAAAGAGGAGTCCCACACCCGGAAGCAAGCGCTGCACACACCTGGCCTGCTCCATGTCCCCAATGTATGTCTGTCCAACCACCTCTTCATGATGAGCTGCTGCGTAGTGCAGCCTCAGGTCAGAGCACACCTGTAAAAGTCTGAGGGGAAGGCGGGGAGGGAAGAGGCACGGATGCAGTCATCTCCAAAGAGAGTGGTCCTGGATTGGGGGTGCTTAATCAGGGCTGGGAAACTAAAGAAAATGTACTTTGGTGTTTTAATATATATATTTTTTAACTAAACATGCTAGGTGGTTCTATGAAACTTCAGGTGGTAATTTCTCTGCCATTCACTCTCATATTTTACTCACTATGGGTACATCTTGGGACATCTTTAGAGGTTAACAGCCAGGTACCCATATGGGCTCTGCCAAACCCTGCGTAGCCTCCAGCAGGAAACTCAGCTGAGGTTTTGTTTAAAGCACTTCATTTGGCCATAGCTACGCAAACACACTCAAGCGTTATCCGTGTGTTCCTCCTCCCCTGAATGTCGATTTGTTCTCTTTACCACTCTCTCCTCCATTTCTCCTTCTCCTAGACCCTTGACAGGAAGTGCAGTGTCCCTTGATCCTTAAATACCCCAGTATGTGTCTCCTGAAAAAAAGGTACTCTCTAAGTACCAGGTAAAGTTTTACAATAAAGGTACCATTCCACTGTCCGGACGTCTTTGGGATCTATTATTTATACAGTCAGCTACAGAATTAATATCTAAGGCGCTGTTTGTTTTTATATTGCTTTGGGCAAACTGCCACTGTCACCACTTCAGGTGAAGGAGAGATACCAACCGCAGGTGGTAGAGGTCTGCGAGGCTCTTGCTCTCCACCACAACATCGGCAATGAGCACAGCCAGCTGCAGGATCGGGATGCTGAGCTCATGAAGGTACATCTTTTGCAGGGCTTTGACCAAATGGTCTATGTAGTACAAACTGTACGTCTGCATCAACACATAGCAAATGGGTGTGGTCACAGGAAGGGGTAGCACACTAGTCCCCTAGAGAGATGGCTAATGTTGATGTCAACTTGACATGATTAGGATCACCTAGGAGACAAGTCTGGGCATGCCTATGAGAGATAATCTAGAGTAGGTTAGAGACTCTGGGTTTCTTTTGTAAAGGGTTATCTTGGTTAGGTTAACTCAAGTGAGACCCATGCTAAGTATGGACGGGGCCATGCCATGGACTAGGGTCATGGGTGGGGCCATGCCATGGACTAGAGTCATGGACGGGGCCATGCCATGGACTAGGGTCATGGGCGGGGCCATGCCATGGACTAGAGTCATGGACGGGGCCATGCCATGGACTAGGGTCATGGGCGGGGCCATGCCATGGACTAGGGTCATGGACGGGGCCATGCCATGGACTAGGGTCATGGGCGGGGCCATGCCATGGACTAGGGTCATGGGTGGGGCCATGCCATGGACTAGGGTCCTGGATTGCTTAACGAGGAGGAGGCTGGGTTGGCATGGACCATTCATTGCTCTTTGCTTTCTGAACGCTGATGGACTGTGATGAGTTGCCTCAAGTTCCTGCCGCTGTTACTTTCCCACCATGGTAGACTGTACCCTCAACCATGGGCCAAAATTGGTGCAGGAGACTTGTCCGGTCGATCATGTTTTAAATAAATGCTGATTGGCCAGGTAGGAAGTAGGTGGGTCAACCAGACAGGAAGTAGAGGCAGGGCGAGGAGAAAGTCTGGGAAGCAGGAAGTTTCCCTGGCATTCCTGCGCAGTCCATCTACGAAGCAGGATGTAAGCTGCTCACTGAGAAAAGGTACCGGCCATGTGGCTTGCATGGATGGGAACTTATATTAATAAGTTATGGGAGCTAGTAAGAAGCCTGAGATAATGGGCCAATCAGTTAATAACCTAATGTAGACTCTCTGTGTGATTTTCTTTGGGGCTTGCTGGCTGTGGGGTACTGGGTAGGACAGTAACCCCAACGAGCCAGCCCTCATGTTACACAAAATAGATGTTTTCTTCTTTAAGTTGCTTTGGTATTTTGATCACAACAGCAAGAAAAGTTAGCTACTCCACCCAGCTTTGCCTGGTGCCCAGCACTCAGCAAGGGTTTTACAAGTCTGTGGGGTGCTCTCTTCCCTATCCGTCATTACAGGCTTTACTTTGTCATATGCAATGCTGTGGCTGTCAGCACCTGAGTATTGTTAAAGATCCGCACAAGAGATGCACCATTAATTAATTTCGTATTCCATTTAGTTTTTTTCCAATTAAAACTGATGACCCACCAAATACAGAATTTCTTCATATATGTATACAACCAGGTATCTAGGGGAAAAAAAAGAGCTAATGCCCAGGATTAGTGTCAAGCCTGAGTGGTTCCTGGCCCCTGTACACACAGATCATGTAAGGTAGACTCGATCCAAATATGACACTAGGCTATACAGGTGAAGGATATTTGTGCCTTGGGGGAGAAGACGGGAGGATACTATCTCTGACTTCAGAAAAGGAAACTGTTTTTGTTTGTTTGGTTGTTTTTTTTTTTCCCCAAAAAGGACAGAAGGAAGCACCAGTTACAGGGGAAAAGATTCCTGATTTTCATAACACTAAAGTTAACATTTCTCACAGAAAACCCCATCATGGGAGGAAAGGCAAGTCACAAAGTGACTGTATGCAGGACAGTCAGAATATCCCTCTCCGAAAAGGTCTGTGTTTTTTTTCAATTACACAAAAGAAAAAGAAAACTTGATAAATTATGGCAGTGTGTTGGCTAGCCACATCACAAAAGATAAAGGGCTAGGACAGGCTGACAGGGCACCCAGCATCACTGTAGCCATGGGAGATGCCATCACATGCACACCAGCACAGACTGGCCAGGCTGTGGGCAGCAGGAGCTCCCCTTGCAAGGACAGGGATGGAAGTCAGCACGGCAGCCCTGGGATGTGATTTGTCAATTCGCAAATTGCCACTGGAAAGTTTCCCACACTGTGGTCCAGCAACATGGGCACCAGTGTTCACACATGCTTCATTTGTAGGAACACGAGCATGATGTCTATCAGCGGGGAGTGGGCAGGCTCACCAAGGCCTGTTCACTACAGTAGGCACTGCAGCATTGAAAGGGACTAAAATAGTCGTCCCCAAATAGCATCGGTGAACCCTACCAACATACTAACCAAGAGAAATATGCCAAACAGTTCCATCCCTATGAAGCCCCCAACAAGGCAGAAGAAGGTGGCTGAACCATGGACCCCTAAGAACATGGAGTCCTAATACATGGAACTTCTGAGTGTGACGTTGCATCCAAAGGTATTTATTATGCTCTACGACCAGGGTGAGCCTCTGTCCAAGGTACAGCCCTGAGTGTATAACTTTGGAGGTCTCTACAAGTGCTGGATTTGCTAGAGAGGAGAGGTTGTGTGGCCTTGGTGGTAGAGATGGGGTGGGGTGAAGTTTCTGCCGATACCAAGTTCCTGTATTTCTTGTGGTCATTGCTGCCTAGTTCGTGGAGCTACGACAGTAGGCAGAAGCAGTGCTAAGACTAAGTATGTGCACCTGGTATGGATGTAGCAGGACGGGCCTTCTCATAGATGTTGGCAGCTGTTAGGAAGAAAGAGGGTACAGACGAGAGGGAGCCTTGTGGCTGTGGGTGCTAAAGGCAGAAAACGGCTCCCTTTTAACCCTCTCTATGGAACCTCTGTCTCATGGGTCCCTCTTTGGTAACACCTTCAGCAGAAATGGCAGCTATAGCTTTGAGGGAGGGAAATTGGGTTTGCCAGCCCTGGCAAAGCCCTGGCTGGCTTTCCAGATCCACTCACCGGCTTCTGGAAACTTGAGGAGTTAATAGTGGAGTCACTCCTGTCTTGCCTGAACACAGACAACAGATCCTCAGGGCAAGAGTAGGAGGCCCACTCTTCTATGCTGGTGGGGATATCATCAGGTGGCTTGTTGGAAACTGGGGTTGAAATCTGTGAATAAGAGAAAGCAAGATTTACCGTAAAACATGGAGTTCTGAAATGGATGCCCCTGTGGCACAATATGGAGAGGACAGGCTGCCAGCCTCTGGCACAGTGTATGGAGGCTGTGGCCCAGGGTTGGGATAGCATGTCTTACAGAATGGGAAGCTGAGGCATGGGACAATCTTAAGACCCCCAACATGGATGCAGTGGAGTTGGGGTTACCCTCCAGCTCCCATCCCAGGTGAGGATACACCATGTCGCCCACTCCTCACCTGTTTTATGTCCTTGACCTTCTCCTTCTCTTTCTCCTTCTCCTTTTCCTTCTCCTTCTCTTTCCCCCATTCCTTCTCCTTTTCCTTCTCCTTCTCTTTCCCCCGTTCCTTCTCCTTTTCCTTCTTTTCTTTCCCCCGTTCTTTCTCCTTTTCCTTCTCCTTCTCTTTCCCCCGTTCCTTCTCCTTTTTTGGCAGTAACAGTTGTGAACTAACTACTTGTAAAGTTTTTTCTGGAATTAGTTTTCCTCCTGATATCAAGGAAATCTGGGGAGAAGGGGAGAAAATATGAACTTGGAGCATAAAAAGCAGAGCATGTCTCTCCCTTTTCTGCACCTGGTGGGAGGTAGCGCTTGGATCTGAGGGTGTTGCTCAGCCATGGTCAAACCCAGGAACCCCCACAGGACAGAGCAAGCCTGGTCAGTGGCCTGGAGCTACAGGCTTTTGTGGTGGATGGGCAGCAGAGCTGGGGTGGGTTTGGAAAGCCTCCTCTTCGAGGAGCCTCCAGAACACAAGTGTGGCAGGACCAAGAGAGATGCTGGCGTATCTTTCAGCACACAGGATGAGGTGGACGGTGTAGAAAAAAGTGTTTGCATGTCTGCATGCTTCTGAAAGGCCTTCACAGAGTACCTGGGAAGGCTCTGACTTTTTTTGAAAAATGCTAGATGATTTAAACAAAGAAAACAGCAGTGGCGAGCCCTTCAGAGTCTCCTCCCAGGGGCTGGAGGATGGGGTTGGGGACCCGCACTGTCTGGCACCACATCTCCAGCCTGCCTCACCTGCCAGATGTGCCTGAGGAAACTGTAGGCCATGAGGCAGTCGTCTTCATAGGAAGAGGCGCTTGGGGACACTATCAAGGCCCGAAGAATGTGCACACGGGCCAGGGCCTCCAACTGCCTCACACTTCGAAACTGGTCCAAGGAGACTGTCTCCAGATTCGAGGACACTGCACTCCCTGTGGGAGATAGGGCAGGGGACACCTGCCCTGCAGGACATGGTGGGAGTGAGTCTGGGGCTGTGAACAGGCTTAGGCTCCTGCAGGCCCCAGATTTCTTCCCTCATGATCTGTGATGCTGACCCGGCCACCTGTCTGTCACCAGGTGCCCGGAGGTGTTCTGCTGCCTGCCCCAGACTGGAGTTTCTCCAGCAGGGTTACCTTCTACTCTGCCTGTCCTGTGTCCCAGACTTGTCTCTCTGAGTCCAGGAGTCAAAGAGACTTCCTTTCTGGGAAGCAAAGGGCTGCTGGCCTTGGACTTGCTACCCGTACAGGTGCCTAGCTGGTGTCCCGTCCGAATGGGCCATAAGCTGGCCTGCTCTGCTTTGTTCCTAGCTTGTTTGAACTGTTGTATTTAGCTGGATGGGTTAAATGCTGAGTGGATACAGTTATAGTTATTTCTTCACACAAGTTCTGGAACTTTCCCATTCTGTCTCTTTCCCCCACTCCCAACTGCTGTGAGCCAAAAATGATGGCAAGCCTGTACCAGACCAGAGGACATTGGTGGCCCAGCAACAGTTCCACTACATCCGGCTGTACTGGGCCCAGATAGGGCCTACAGCATGTGGATCAGGAGAAGCCAATGTGGTCACCCTCACCTTCCGTCTTGGGCTCTGGCTCGGGGGAGTCTTCAGTGGGTTTCATGGATAGCAGAATCTCAATTGCCCACTCGAGTTGGCCAATCACATCTTCCATAGGGAACTGCTTGTAATACATCCACTCACTGAACTCCACAATGTAATCTACCTTCTGCCAGTAGCTCTCTGGCTTCTTTGGGACAAGACAGAAAAGCATGTGGCACTAATCAGGTCAATGTGCCATTAATTAGCATGGGGAAGTCACATAGAGCAGCAAAAGACCTGATGGTTCATGCCACCCTAGAGTCACCATGGAGTCACTATGGAGGCCCCTTCCGGAACGATGGGTCTTGCCATCAAAGTTCCCTGAGGGCCCCACCTGTGGACAGAAGTATGGTAGGAAAAAAATTTGGTAAAATCCCCAGGTCGTCTGTACCCTTTACAAGTGTGCCCTATCTGTCCCACTGGCCCCTGTACTTCCTAACAATTCTCGAAGTCTCCATTACGACACAGAAGATGTTGATCAGGGCTCCCTGCAAGGCAGTCAGGCTAAACTGAAACCTTGAATGGGTGGTTCTGGGGTAAGATTCTCTATTGAGGGTCCCATACCTTGTTCCCCATGCATGCACAGCTTTTTGCCTCAACTATCGACAGCTTCCATGACTTGTTGCGTGCAGACAGAAGTTTCTGTGGAGAATACTTCTAGATACAGTTGCGGGCCTGTGGGAGGAGGTGTCAGGGAAACTACATCCAGAGATGTAGCATGACCCACACTTGGCCTATGGTTGCTGGACACTGCAGGCCAGTCTCAAAGCTCAGAGACCCATACATAGCCCGGAGGTTTAGTGTGTAGACTTGCTACATACTCCCTTCCTTTCCAGGCCTCTTCCTTGGCCCAGCCTCAAGGCATCACCCCCGCACTTTTCAGGACCTACAGTCATAGGCCTCTTGCCTCTATTGCTGACTCTGTAGCTTTCTTGAGTGTTTGCCTGTGTTTTCCCATTCACCGTCAAATGAATACCCATGAGAAATTAGCCTGTGCCCACCCCTGCGTGGGGTTCAAAGCAAGAAAATGAAACATAAACAAGTGCTGCGGGCCAGGCGGTGGCCTCAGCTGGGGCATAGCAATCTGGGCATGGATGCTGTCCCATGAGGAAGGGAGAGCAAAGCTTCTGGGAGGAAAAGGTGTCACAGGGTATTGGGGGAACAGGCAGGGTGTGAACTCTTGGCAGGGGTCAGGGCCTAAGGTAGCCCCGTGGAACCTGAATCCCAATGGAGGTGAGAGGAGGCATGCCATGGAAACTGTGGCTTGGACAGAAGCTGGGCAAGCGTGGGCAAGCATGGGTGCGTCAAGAGAGGGGCTAAGGAGCGAAAGGATACTCCTCTCATCCAAAGGTATAAGGCTGAGTGGAGAGGCTTCAGCTAGAGAATGAGGCTGGACCTGCCTCCCATACACAACCCAACTCAGAATGGACAAGCCACCTGGACAGAAGGTCTGCAGTCACCGAATTCTCAGAAGAAAACAAAGAATGTATCTTCCTGACCTTGGATCAAAAAGGTCTTTCTGATATAATATCATAAATATGAGTGACAGAAGATGAAATAGACATCGACCTCATCACAATTAGAAATGTGCTATGAACAATACTAAGAAGAGGTTCAGTCCACGAGGGCACAACCTCTTTGGCTAAGCACAGAGTCACGTG
Organism: Dicrostonyx torquatus; assembly: GCA_028555095.1. Taxonomy (NCBI): domain Eukaryota; kingdom Metazoa; phylum Chordata; class Mammalia; order Rodentia; family Cricetidae; genus Dicrostonyx; species Dicrostonyx torquatus. Next base: position 5,265,800 of record JAQHUG010000118.1, read on the forward strand.
TAATTCATCAATTCCACTCATCAATTCCTAGGAACATTCTCAAGGGAACCAAGAACACAAGTTCACAAAAAACTGTGCATGCAGGTTCATGAGAGCCCTTCTCACAAGAGCCAAGCGATTTCAGAAACAATGCCAGGGGCTGACAAACAACTAATGAGCCAAGTGTGTGGGCATCTATGGTGCATTGCTTAGTCACAAAAAAGAATTCAGGACAGTCACACAGTACTGTGTGACTCTAACAGAGCAAGACCATGTTTAGTGAAAGACGCTAGATATGGTAGCCATGTGATATTCCTGATTTAATAGCACACTGGGTCAGTGATCCTTGACTGCAGGAGGGTAGGGGAGGAGAGTGACATCTAACAGACACAATTCAGGGGTGGGCAGGGTAATGAAGTGTTCTAAAGCAGATTGTGGTAAAAGCAGTGAGAGCAAGCTAGAGACTGTATTGTGTCAAAGAAAGGAATGGAAGGAGGGATGGAGGGAGAGAGAAAAAGACTGAGGGAGGGAAAAAAAGAAAAAGGAAGGAAGGGATAAAGAAAGAAAAAAAGAAAGAAAGAAAGAAGAAAAGAAAGAAAGAAAGAAAGAAAGAAGAATTCAAGGGGCTAGAGAGATGGCTCAGTGGATAAAGTGCTTGTTGTGCAAAATTTGATGACCAGAGTTTGAGTCCCCAGGCCCCACATAAACTCTGGATGTGGCAGTGTGCAGCTATAATACCAGCCTGCCTACAGCAAGATGGGAGGCCAAGACAGCAGAATGCCCAGAAACCTGTGGGTCAGCTACCCTGGTATACACAGTGGAGAACAGATTCTGCCTCAAACAAGGTAAAGTTGAAGACTGACCCATGAGGTTGTCCTCTGACCTCCACAGGTGTGCCATGGCATGCGCATATTCATGCTTGCAAACATGAACACACATGCACACACACACACACACATATATATATATATATTACACACATATTTTATATACAAGTACATTTAAATAATAAGTAAATAAAAGCAAGTGTCAAAGATAAGATTCAAGGTCACCGAAGACATATATAACTTCAGTGTCCAGCTGAATGTGTGAGCTCTCTGCCCTTCCTATAGCCTGGTGACTTCCCCTTCTCAGGGAGTTGCCCTCCCAGCTTCCTCACTGAGATGCCCACATACTGCCTGACCCTGAGACCCAGCAGGATGACCAGTTACTTGGTCTCCAAGAGCAAAATGCAGGGCTCTCTTTAACCACGTGCATGAGTGTCAGGTCTCTGAAGCCACAGCCTGTGCCCTGAGATGGACATGGTTCCCTGGCTGAGAGCTGCCTGGTCCTTGCAGCACCCAGGACCTCACAGCAGGGATATGCTAAGGGCCTATGAAACAGATCAGCCTTTCACAGTGCTTCCTCACAGTCCAAACCTTTCAATTCAGAGGTCCGGGACACCATTGGTCCCACACTCAGGACTCCAGGGAGCCCCATGTGGACCCATTTGTGAGAACCACTGTCATTAAGTCATAAGTCAGAGCATCCTGCCACTCAAGTGCTAGAAATGGAATGTCTGTTTTGACTTTTTGGTAGTGGGGACAGCAAGACCTGCCTGTCCCAGCCAGCTGCATGCAGAGCTCTGTTTGCTCAGCAGTCCCAGGCTTCAGGGAGCCCAGGCATTAATTCAGGGCTTCCCCTACTCTCTCTTTTCCAAGAAGGGTGACAAAGGGGCAGATCAGCAGAAGGGAGTCTCTGGCCTCAGCCAGAGCTTGCTACACAGTGGCTTCCTCTGAACTGACCCAGGAAGTCCCTAATTCCGAAGCTTTCCTATGATTTCTCTCTGCAACCAAGAGACAAATCCGCCCACCATCACCAGCGTGGGCACCACACAGACCTGCAGAGCCTGGATAGCATTTTGATAACAGGTGAGCTCTCCACAGATGTTCCTCGAGTTCTGAGCCAGACGGTACCACATGTGTGCCAAATAGTCTTCGCTCTCGTCCTTGAACTTCTGAATTTCCATGCTAAAGTTCTGGCCAAGTTTGGCCTTCACAATTACCATATGTTTGAAAATCAAGCTGAAGAATAGGAAA
>JAQHUG010000118.1:5270616-5305670 GCA_028555095.1 Dicrostonyx torquatus
CTGCCACATTGGATATTGAGGATTCCCCACACTGCCACACTGGATATGAGGATTTCCCACACTGCCGCATTGGTATGAGGATTTTGCTTGCATGTGTGTCTGTGTGCCACATGTATGACTGTGCCCATGGATGCCCATCAGATGCCCTGAAGTTACAGGTGGTTGTGGACCACTGTGTGGATGCTGGAGCTCGAACCCAGGTCCTCTTAAATATCAAGTGTTCTTGACAGCTGAGCTACCCCTCCAGCACCAGAATGGAAAAATTTAAAGACACGGAATTCTGACCTATCTGATGATGGTTTCCTGGGTGGCGGCAGTTTGACTTCCAGCTCCTGTCTGGCTTCATATAACAAAGTGCCTCACCAGTCTCCACCTCTCCCCGGAGTCTAAGGAAGTCCTCTCAGACTGTGCTGGCTGTATTGCTTTTCTTGAAATGTTTGCCAACAGTCTAAACTCTGCGGGTTCAGTGCACTATGCTTCTTTACACAAGGCAATTCTTTTGCTATTTTTAAATAAATTTTACCTGTGAAAAGACTCTAACATGTTCAAGATAGGGTCCACTATTCTATTTCTCAGTGCTGAAGAATCGCCAAATATACATAGGGCTCTTGATTTCTGTTTGTTTTGTTTGTTTGTTTCGGGACAGGGTTTCTCTGTGTATCCCTGACTGTCCTGAAACTCTCTCTGTAGACCAGGCTGGCCTCAAACCCAGAGACCTGCCTGACTCTGCCTCCTAAGTACTGGAATTAAAGGCATGTGTCACCACTGCTCGGTGACAGAGAATCGTATCGTGAGAAGAAAATGTATTCTTTTCAAAAACTTGAAACAGTAATGAATGCAGTTCTTCTGGTCTGTGGTCAGTTCCCCTCTCCTTGCTTTGCCAAGGAGTGCATCTCCAAATGCTTCATGGTAGAAAATATGATTAAGATGATATAAAGCTGGGCATTAGTGGCACACACCTTTAATGTCAGCACTCGGGAGGCAGAAGTAGGCAAGCCTCTGTGAGCTTGAGGCCAGCTTGGTCTACAGAGTGAGTGCCAGGACATCCCAGGCTACACAGAGAAACCCTTTCTTGAAAAACCAAAAAGAAAAAGAGGAGGAGGAGATTCGTGTATCAACACAGTCAAGGGTTAGCCTGTGAAGGCTCTCCATGTTAGTAGGATGGAGGACCCTGGGCATTCTCTCTCCAGAATAGGCTTCCATGGGATCTTAAGGGAAAATGTCAAGTGAGAAGCAGATAGACTCTTGGGCATAGCCATGACTGTGGTGCCTCATGTAAGGACGCAGGACGTAAAGCATGGAATGCTACCAACCTGGAAGGAATTGGCCTTCAAGTGCTGTGCCACCACCCTGGAAGTCAGCTGTTGGCCACTGGTGCAGAAACAGTGTTTTCTCTGTCTCCTGAAGTGAAGTAAACAAATGGCACATGTTGGCGGGGACTGATGTGTCCCTCCCTCTTGTTCCTCATTAGTTTCAGCAAAAACAAACAAAAGACAGAAATTGCAACAAAATTTCAGAACTATCAAGTCACAAAATGTTAAGCACAATCACCATTCATGCCACATGCACACAATACAGCACATACATAACACACTGTGTGCCATATTACACATACCACACTACACAAAGACCATACCATGCACACCAAACTTCCGTTCCAAACATACATAATGCTACACACTCTCAAACTATACACAAGACACCACATTGTGCATTCACCATACTAACACGTTCCATACACACCATAGTACAATACTACATAACCATACACATATGATATCACACATGTACCAAACCAGACATACCAAACTGTAACCAACACACTGCACACACATATATGAATATATGTATATGTTATACCCAACGCATATCACACCATATGTATACATCAAACACTATGCCATACACACACTCCACCATACCACCCACATTTCATACAATACACACGACATACCATACAACATGTACCATTCACATACCACATCACAGCACAACACACACATATCGCACATCCCCTACACCACACATAATATACACATATACAGCACATGGACTACTTCCTTGATCTAGTTGTTTTCAATGATGTGAAATAGGCTGAATGAGTGGAATAAAAATTAGGAAAAAAAAAACTTATGGGACACAGTGGAAGCCATGCTCCAAGGCAAGCTAACAGCTGTGAATACTCCTGTCAATGCAGAAGATCTCAAATCAATAACCTGCCTTTAATTCTCCAGATAACAGAAAATCCTGAACCAGAGAGGGAAGAATAAACCAAACTGAGAATAGGGGAAGTCTGCTATTACAAAGTTGTTTAAAACAAAGAGGAAATGGGAGAGAATTCTGGATCTGGGGACCAGAGGTCAGAGGCCACCACTGAGGTTGGTCAGGAACCTCCGACCTCTCTGGGATCTGGAGAATGCTGCTATTTAGCAGAAGTTCTGAAGGAGCTGTCTGGGAGAGGTCATGCCCAATGTGGGCCGTGTCTGGTTGGGGTCATAACCTGTGGGAGTTGTGTCTAGTGAAGTCATGGCCACAGGGGCCATGTCCCAATCAAGCCATGCTCCAAGGCAGGCATTCTCTGTGGGAGTCAAGCTGAGGTTGTCTTTTCCTATGAGTCTGGCCAGGCCTGAAGACAAGGCCTCCTGGGACTCTAGCCTATGGCACCTGCTTCTTGCTCTCTGTCTTGTTGATGATGCTGATGATTCGCTGGAGGGACCCCTTGGCCTTCTTCCTGTTGCCCGGTGAGGACAGAAGTGGGAGCCATGTGTTCCAGTAGTGCCGGGCCGCCATCATCACTAGGGAACTGTTGCCTGCCAGGCCCCCATACCTGAAATGACATGCCTCATCCAAAGTTATGTAGGTGGCTCAGGCTACTCATCCACACCTTTCCCCTGCTACATCCAATCCTGAAGTTTCTGGACTGTGTAGGGAAGGAGTGGAATCAGAATGGTACAGCTTTGGCACTGTATGGCAGGCACCATGAAAGAACAATCCTGCCATATCTCCACCTTAGCATTTGTATGGGCCAGGTGCTGCCCACATTACAGGGCAGTGACAGGCTCTTATGGTCTGGTCCTTGCTGTGTCTACCTGCCCCTTGCCACTTAAGCACCTGTATGCTTAGGGACCCTCCAGACAGCCTTGGTACCCACTTAGCTCACAGCTCTATTGAGTTTTTCCCAGTACTGCCCGTGGATGTCCTGGTGTCTGTGAGCTCGACTACACGACAGGATGTAGCCGAAGGCTTGCTGGTACCACCCAGTTCCCTCCCTGGGACTCAGGAATGCCCCCACAGCATCACTGTGGCACTACACCAGTTTTACTCCCACCCCACCCCCAACCCCCACATTGCCAGCCCATCTCCAGCTGCATACTTGGCACTCTCTACGAACGTCTTGATGGCTGCTAGGCGTAGCTGCTTCCTACCCTTCAAGTTTTCCATGATGCTACGGCCCCGGATGCAGGACACAGTACACAACATTTCTGCGGCCAGCTTGGCATCGGTCCTGGAGAGGGCACAGAGTGATTTAGAGGAGAGGTGGGGGTGACGCATGCTGGGCTCCACTCACTGCAAATGCTATCCTTTTATGCATGGCCATGCAAGTGCGTTCAAAGATGGAGGTGTGTTTCCAACCCACCCCGTGCCTTAAAGACTTGCCCAACTGATAGATGATGCAGGAAAAGTGACTCCGCCTTTTGAGGCCTTCCTTGCCAGTGAACTGAGATGCCCACGTTCGGCCTGGGTGTCCTGGGCATTTATTGAGGGGATGATCTCTCATCATCAAGGCCAGTAGCAGTTCCTGGAGATGCCCACCCACAGAGAACTTTGGGGGACGTGGGTGCCTGACTGATGGGCTCTCCAGTCCCTGTATGAGAGATCCCAAACCAGAACTAATTTGCAGAGTCCAATGAACCCACAGAACCATGGAACGGACTCCTTAACTGGCTTTTAGTCATTTCTTTGGAGTGGCTTTCCATTTCTCAATGGGCCAGGTAGAACCATCTCTTGGGGTCTGTCCTCAGCTAGGCTCCGCTTCCTGGGCAGAAAGTCTTGTCTCGCTCTGCACTCTTTGGCCTGCAGTACCATATCAGAGCAGCACAACAGCCCCGCAGACACTCTCCTGGTTCCCAAACCAGGTGCAGCAGTGGTCTGTGCACATGCAGAGTGGGGGTGGGGTGGGGTGAAGCGGGAGGTGGAGGGTGTGTTTCGGCTGCTCAGCTCAGCAGCACAGATTTTATTCTTGATATACTTGTTCTGGCAACATTTCCTTTGGGTCCTGGTGCTCTAAAAGACAGGTGCCTACTTGCTGAAGCAAACAGCCAAATACATTCCAAGGAGGCAATGGGGGAAGGTGTATCTGACCCGAAGCCTGCAAGGACCTGCTGTACAGTGGGAATTTGCGGTCTGAAGATGAATGGGGGCTGGGTAGTAATTAAACCCCCGTTCATAGGTGGTAGGCTGGTGCAAAGAAGGCTGTGACCCTCGCCTGGAGAGTGACAGTTGGGAATTTTGACCTTTGCAGCCAGCAGGGTGCAATGACAGCAGTCACCAGGAGGGGACAACAGTGGTCTACAAAAGACCTTCAGATGGCCTAGTGCAGTCTTCAAGTTTCCTGTCGCTGTTTGTATGCGTGAATATCTTTGCTTTATTTATTACACGGATTTCCTTTATAAATTAGAGTTGATTTAGGATCACTGATGGAATAGTGTGCTAGTCTGGCCTGGTGCTGTGCCCTGTTCTCTTCCTGTGCCCAAGCAGGTGGTGGCTGTGCATGGTAGTGTATGGTCACTTTCTGCGGGGATGCGCAATTGGTTGACATCTTCTAAGAACAATGTTGGAGTAATGGAAGTGGATTTTGCACAGGGTTGAATAGGACCACCTCTGCCAGGTCTCGCCTGGCCCCACAGGGTGTGACTTCTAATCTGTAGTTACCTCGTGTTCCTGGCCCCCACTCTTGGGGCCTTGTCAATCTTCCCTGAAGAGCCTGTGGTAAGTGGACTTCCACTGCTCTGCCTGCCCACTGCCCCTTCCAGCTCACTATCAGGTCTAAGTAAGAGCGAGATTAGTGTGGGTGAGATGGTTCAGTGGTAAAAGTCTTGCCCGCTAAGGGAAGGGCGCCAAAAGACATTGTATTAGTTGCTTTTCTCATGGCCATCACCAAATTCCTGATAAGAACAATTTAAGGAGGGAAGGGCTTATTTTGGTTCACAGCTGAGAGAATATAGTCCATCATGGCTTGTGGTGACACTATCTTGTGAACATATCTCTTCCATTCTAAGAGACCGGAACTTTTGCTGGACCTCACAGCCTTCACCGCTGTATGGTCACTTCAGATTTAAGACTGCTGTGTACTCAAACCTTTTGTTTAACCTGTCTTTAAGAAACAATGTAACAATCAACCTTACTTGCCTTGAGTTTCCATAGCATCAACTTCTCCAGCTTAAGCTAATGCATAGCTGTGATCTTTTTTTTTTTTTTTTTTCCCGAGACAGGGTTTCTCTTGTAGACCAGGCTGGCCTCGAACTCACGGAGATCTACTTGCCTCGGCCTCCCGAGTGCTGGGATTAAAGGCGTTCGCCACCACCTCCCAGCATAGCTGTGATCTTAAGTTATGGACTCATCCATGTCCCTGCCCCAGACGATGGGTGTGTATTGTTTGCTGAAAGTAGCAAATACAGAGGTTGAAAGCCACTCCCTAAAATCTGTGATAACAGTTGAAAGCCACCATTTGTAGATATTGGTTGATAAACAATGATTGATGTCTGTTGTCTGGGCCAGTTGGAACCAGAGACCTGATTCCTTGTAAAAATCTGTTAGCAATCTCTATAAAGCATCCTATTCCTTCCCCAGTGATGCTTTCTGGCTGTTCAACGGAAGCACTTTGTTAGACACACACAGACAGAACAGATGGATGTTGGGGGGGGGGCGCAGACACAGTCTTCAGGCAGGCACAGATTCAGACTCATGCACCAGACAGACAGAGGACAGAAAACACAGGGAGCATGAAGCAGAGAACTCAGTCAGGACTCGCTCTTGGTTAGATGACTCAAAGGGAAGGAGTTTTTCTTTCTTCCTTTAATGTGATATGGATGCCTCGGAGTTCATCGCTAGTGCGTATAATCGGAGTAACGGCAGGAAAGGCAGGAGAGGGGGCTGTTGGCCACATGGATCTGACCCACAGTTAGAAAGCAGAGAGAGGTGAGTACTGGTGCTCCACTGGCTTCCTCCTGTCCTTCTTTGTAATTCCGTCTATGTCCCCAGCCCGTGAGACGGTGTCACCAGCGTTCAAGGTGAGTCCATCTCTCCTGTTAAACCTCTGTGAGAACACCCTCAAGGACAACCCCAGGGACTGCCTTAGTAATATCCTATGTGCGTCTTAATACAACCAAGTTGGCAATTGAAATAAATTAACCACCACTACTTGACCTGTTGTCAACTTGACACCCAAACACATCACCTTAAGCCATAACATCCTCTCTGTGAACTGAAGTTTTAGGGAAAAATATGTTAAAGATTCTATAGGACTGGCCAGTCAGTCAGAGCTAGAATGCTCTAGATCCAAAGCCAAAACTTTGGGATAGTCCTCCTATAGTCATTTATGTGTCACCTTGGTATTTGACTTAACGTGCTCCTAACTACATGCAAACCTTTGAAATGTATTAATATAAAAGACCCTGGATTCCACCAACCCAAAAGGGAAGAATGTGTTCAGATAGCTGAGTTCCCTGCTTTTCTGTAATCTGCCTTTCTGCTGTCCCCACCAGTGTGTTCAGTAAATACATTGACTTAGGATTTTTGTGTGTGTGTGTGTGTGTGTGACTAACAAGGTACAACTGCTTTCAAGGAGGAAAATTTCATTCAGAGCAATCTGATCTGAAGCCTTGTTTCCTGTGGCTCAGAATAAAGCTATTCCTATTCCCCCTGTGTTTGTACATTGCTGATCCCCCCAGTCTCACAGTCATTTCATAATGGAAAATAAAGTAATTTTAACTTCCAAAGTTCTCAGAGTTTTAACAGCTTCAGTCTCTTCTGAGACTTTGGCAGTCTCTCACTTATGAGTCCCTATAAAATACAATTTAAAAGTTACAAGCTTCTGATATACATTCCCAAAAGAAACACAAAGCCAAAGAAAGACGGACTCAGCAGGGTTGGAACCAAACCCTGTAGCTCACGCTCATCATCTGAAAATAGCATTATAATGGAGCCATATGGGTTTAGCAGCACCAAGGAGCCCATACCTCCAATTCTGCCACCTGCAATACACGTAGCATCTCTCTCAGGCTAGCTCTGCTCATGCCCACAGCGTTCCTTAGTTGACTCCTATAGTCCCAGCATCTCCAACATCCTGGGATTCCTACTGCAACTTAAGTAGCACCTCCACATTTCATGGGATGGCTTCTCAGCACCTTCCTTCTGGAGACTAGACCCTGTCACACATTGTCTGGCCCTAATGACTTTCCAGAACTTTGGTATAAGTCTTTGTTAATCTCTCACTCTTGAATTGTGCCTGCTTACAAAACCAGCATCATGTGGACATTGCCAAGTTCTGATGTTAGCCTGAGATGTAGTTAGGTCCCCTTCTCCCAAAGCTGTAGTGGTCTCTGTACCCTGGCTCAATCTAGGAAAAGATGTCCCTAGACAGCTGTTTCTGAGCAGAAAACACTTTGTCATTTTTCTTTTTTTCTTTCTTGCAAATGAATTTGCATTTCCAGAGGCGCCTTTCCTGTGCTCTCAGGGCAGAACTTTAGGTTCCTCTCCAGTGGCATTAAGAACACACCTGCTTTGCTCAGACCACCATATCAGCGCAAGGTCGGAACCTGCGCCTCTCCTTTCCTCACCAGACTGCACATTTTTCTTGTTGCACCTCCTCACTGTAGATCTAACTAACAACAGTGACCAGTAACCATGCCACAGTCTGGCCATTGTGCTATCATGGATTTTCCATTACTTTTGAATTCAGCCTTACTAAAATAATCAGGACACAGGGAGAAAGCAGCCAGATTTTCTGCTGGATAGAACAGGAGTGTGGCCCAGTCCCCAACAGAGCTCTTTTTCCTCTTGAAAACCTCACGAGCTGGGGCTCCCCTGCCGATCCCTCTAGCATTCTATTCTTCTACACTCTGACCAAAATGGTCCACTAAGTTTTGCTGATAGCATTTCTAGAAATTCTCAGTCCTACGAACTGTTCCGCATTCCTCCTACAAACAAGTTCTAAAGGCCCATGAACCATGTGAGCAGGTTGGTCAAAGGTACAGCACCCTACTCCTTGGTACCAATGCTGTGTCCTTGCCCCTGCGTTTGCAGGGGTCTAGACAAGTGGATGCTTCTGTTACAGACATTGCAGGGCATGGGGCTCTGCTGACTCTCAGACTCTCGGCAGTTGTATGAACATAGCCTTGGAGCTGTCACTGTGAGCAAGGCACATGCTTGGCCTTGTCCTCACAGGGGTGCAACCAACTAAGAGGCACATGTTACATGCCCCATAAATCCTGCCAACACACCAGGAGCACATCAAGGGCTCAGAAAGCAAGTCTGGTAGACATGGTGCAAGACTGGAGACATGGGCATGGGGAAGAACTCTGTGGATTTGGTGGACATTGACCAAACTGACTACTGGGCAAAGGAAGCACCTCTATAGCCCTGGGTCATGACTCTATCTTTTAGGATACTTGAACTTAGGAAAGACGCTAAAAAGAAGATGATGGAGGAAAACCATCTTGGCTGCATGGCCATTTGTTACAACACTGCCTTTTACAACAGCCCCAGATTCAGGGAGAAGGAAAGACTAATATTTCTGATCATGGATCAACACCGTGGAACATTGTCAAAACCATGAAGGAAGACAGACGTGTTCTGGTGCTTCACTGCTGGTGTAGGTAGGATGAGAATGTCCCTCACCGGCTCAGGTGTGTGAACATTGTTTCCCAGCTGGAGGCACTGTTGTGGGAGGTTGTAGGACCTATAGGGGGTGGCACTTCCACGCTAGAGGAAGCCAGTCATTGAGGACAGGTCATGAGGTTTATATGGCTTGGCTTTACTACCTGTCTGCTCCTGGTTTCCTGTTCTGCCAAACAAAACACTTGGTGAGGGTTCCCAGCTGCACACTTCAGCTGCCTTCCAGCATCCCGCCGCCATGTCTTCCCTCCATAATGGACTGGACCTTGGAACCATGAGCCAAGGTAAACCTTGCCTCCCTTGCATTGCTTCTCATCAGTTCTTGGCAGTAAGAAAAGCAACTAATATACCTGAAGACTGGCATTCTCCAGCAGTTACCATGGAGACCTGACAGAGAAGCTGTCTCCCATTCAACAAGTCAGGGGCATTGTCCAGGGGCATTGATACACTTTAGCATCATGCATCTTGCTTCTCCCAAAATCCCTTGGACAAAGCTGCCTGCATCAAGATTGGAACGTGGTTGATCTGAGAACCACATATGTTCCCTAAAGTCACAAGCCAATATCTGATTCCCTGGGTGACAGCATTAGTAGAAGGGCTGTTGGGAGATGAAGGTGGTGGAGTGCAGGGTTGGATCCTCAGGATGGAATCCTGCTCCATAAGGAAGTATAAAGGTGCTATTTTCCTCTTCCACCAAGGGAAGTGGTCAACTTTGAACTAGGCAGCGACATTCACTAGATACCATCTACCATGCCCTGAACTTGAATGACCAGCTTCTATGCCATGAACAATAAATCCACATTTCTTAAGGCCTCCCCAGCTGTGGTATTTTAACACAGAAGCCACATCTAAGAGAACTATCAGCTCTTATCTGTCTGTCACACACAGAAAGCCATTGCACAGACCTCCTAACTGAGGCCTATGTTTCTTTTGAGTCCCCATTAACACCCCACACAGCTTCGTGGGCCCTGTTTTCTGTGCTGTCCTGCAGCACACTCAGATGAGGGGCATGGCAGTCAGATTCCTGCCAGGTGTCCCTTGCTCAGCAGGGCTGCACCTCCGGCCCCTGTTCTGTGGCATGGGACATATTCCACACTCTGCTTACGTTAGTGCATGCCTCTAGGACGCCATTGTGGAGGTCACTTACGCATCAAACGACCTCAGGTGTTTGAGGCCCATCTGTGTGGCATTCTGAGAACATGCCATGGTGATCTCATGGTCATGGGCCACGTAGGCGAAGTGGGTGAGGCGTGTCAGGGTCTGCAGCTCCACAAGGGGCTCTGACCAGTTGCACTCCGAAGCCATTTTCACCACCTTCCCAGCATGTGAGGGGAGAAGGACATCACGTTAGCAACAGTGACTCTCTAGGAGTCTGTGGCCCTCAACAATTGCTCTGCTGCCAGCCTGCCAAGCTTCATCCACCCTGTGACGTCTGCACACAGCCTTGCATGCGTGCGTTCAAGAATTACTAAGCATATGCAGTCCTAGACAGGCCACCAATCTGTGAAGCCTAACTGATCCAGTTGCTCCCTCCTCATGACTTTCCCACCACACAACGCATGCCTGTCCTCTTATATGTCTCTGCCTGGGCAGAGGTATTAGGATGAAGAAGGACACAGAAAGGCCACCCAGAGAAGCATCTTCCTCCTACGGGTATAAAGGACTGTCCCATACAGAAGCCAGACGTGTGCCTCGAGAGACGGCAGCTGTCAGGAAGCAGAGGTAGTTGTGGGTTTGAGTTCTGACTACCTCAGGCAGGACCTTAGGCCTCAGTTTCCTCATCTTTCCTGGATGGGGGTTGTTGACTTACCTCTTGGGAAACTTGGGGAAACCCACCTGAGCTAGCGGGGGAACCGTGAAGTCCATGAGGCCCAGTCCATTGCATGAATACATCTCAAGGGCAACAAGGACTCTGGTTATGGAGTTGATATCCTCATTGGTACCCTGGAGGGACAGAAGGGATAAGAGTGTCTAGTTGCCCAGGAAATGGAGGAAAAGCTGTGGCTATCTGAGCCATTTTTTTGAGATAACCCCGTGCTGCCTTAGCTTCAGGGACAGCCAGACCACAGTATGCGGAATGTTGATATTTGAGGCTATTTTGGTAGGAATCAACCTCTACGCTGTCTTCTTAGGCAATAAGGTATAAAGTCTGCATATTCCTGAGCCTTGAAGACAGTGTTATCTGGCCACTAAGGAGGACTTTCCAGAGGGAGAAGGCTACTGAGCCCTGGTAAGGAGATTGCTGGTCTGGGAATATCCCATGAGCCGCTTCTGTCTGGCCCAGGATAAATGTCCCTCCTGAGCTCTCCCCTGCTCCCTCCTGACAGCTCCTCCCAGTGATTTACTTGCTGCTGTGTCAGGGTCATGGCAAGGGTTCGCGAGTTCATACTATTCCCGTCTCCTTCCCAGACCCCGCTCCCGCAGGTTTAGTGTTGGGGGTGGGCTGGTGCCATATCAAAGCGATGACTCTGTCAATGAGTGGCAGTGAGAGTGGGCAGCACCCCCAGAGGCCCAGCGCTCAGACCTGGTGGAGACTTTTTGCCTTGGCTCTCAAGAGCGACAATTTTGGTGACCGCAGAGAACAACCTCAGACCTTACTAGGCAGAAACACCCCCCTTCCAATAACTGTGACCACACTGAAGACTATAATGAGAATGCCGGGGAAAGGCAGTCTGTGGGTCCTAAGCCCCCAGGGTGTCCTCAGCACCCACCTGCTCATCAGTGCCCAGTCGCTGCCCAATCTGCTGCTGCAGTAGCTGCTTGGCCTTCACCCAAGTCGAGATGAGATGCTGCCGCACACTGGTGGGGACGATGTCTTCTGGTGCATTCCTATTAGTGATGTTCAGTGCGAACTCACAGACCTAAAACAAGTGCATCTTCATCACGAGGCAAATCTAAGAGGGGTCCTTAAGCCATCCTCCCTCTGGTTGTCCCCATGGCTCTCTGTACCCAGGCATCAAGTTCACCTGTGGCCCACTCCTGGGCTTCTGACACCCTCACATAGATATACATAAAGGCAAAACACCAATGAATATATAATGAAATAGAAGTAAAGTATAAAAAAAGAAATGAGCTACCCTATGGCCCACCCCAGGGCCCACTCCATGGCCCATTCCTGGGCTGCAGGATGGAGTACCTCCAACGCTGCTCTGATCTCAGATGAGGCAGAAGACTCCACTGGAACATGAACCAAGTTAGGGCGCACGTTCTTTTTCGACTTTTCAGGTGTCTGGGTGGGAATCCAGCTGATGATCAGGCCTCGAGCAAGGGCATCACAGAGCATGACCAGCATGACTGAATCCCTGGAGGGTGTGACAACCAGGGCAGGACAAGGCTTAGCCCCAGGCAGAACCTCACAGCACCTCGCCCACTCCTACCTCCCAGGCAAGATGAGAGGATAGTTGTGGTTTAACACAGACCACGGGTGAGTGTTGCTGAGTGCTAGTTTGCTTCCCTCCCGCCCTTCCTTCCTTTCTTCCTTCCTTCCTTCCTTCCATTTATTTATTTTTTCTTCTTGACAGATTCTCACTATGCTGCCCTGGAATCCACTTTGTAGACCAGGCTAGCCTCAAAATTTCTGCTGGGGGAAACCTCAGTTCTCATTTGTCTGGAAAAGAAACACACAGTCATGGGATCCCACCCTCTCCCCACCCCCAGCCCAAGGTGGGATGACCCCTGAGCTACTTCACCGAGTATCTGGGCCTCAGCTAAACTGTTTGCCAAGGCTTGGAGCACAGCCTTCAAAGGGCAGTGATGGAGCAGAGCCAGCAGGGGGCAGTGAAGCAGCTGTGAATACCCTGGGTCCTGGTGGCCTTGTCATCCCAGTGTAGGCTGAGCTCCTCCTCCTTGCACAGCATGCCTAGCAGTCTCTCAACTAATTGCCCCCACAATGGTCATGCCTGACCCCACAACTATGACTCCCAAACATAAACAGATGTGGTGGCAACACCCACTCTTTGTAGCCAGTGGCTTTGAGGGTGTTCAGGAGGTGACACAAGGAATCCACCAGCTCCTTCTGCCTCCCAGCCACGATGAGGTGACGATTGTGGTTCAAAACATAGACCACAGCATTCTGCACGATCCAGGCTTCCCCTATCTCCTGCCCGATCTCTGCAGCACGAAGCCAGTTGTTCATGGCATACTGTGACAGGCTTTCTATCCAGGTTCTGCAACAGCACACCGTGTAGCGGTCAGCTCATTATCCAGGCTCTACCTTCCCCATCCCACACACCACTGCAGAAGTGAGCCTGGGCTCTCTGGGTCATCCCAGCCTAGGTCTGGAAGGTGTTTCAGACTGTCTGTATAGGCCAGGGATCCAGGCTCTAGAGAGACTGTCTTAGTGCTGCCCCTGTCATGCAACTGCCCCCAAATGTCCCTGATTACACCTAGTCCTAGCTAGACTTTGTCATATCCTCTGGACATACCAGTCTGTCCTTCCTTACCACCCAGATATTGGCAAGCTACCTCTCACCCATGCTATGAGTCTTACAGGCCCTGCTAAGAGCTCCCCGATTTGAGGAGGAGTATCGGCCTAAGACCTTTCCCAGGTTGCCTTCTCTCACTTCTTTGGCCGCCTTCATCCCCTGGCTCCAAGACAATCTATAGCTGTGCCTGTCCCCGGTACACATAGCCTGCTGAGTGGTACCTAGAGCAGGGCAATGTAGCCACGCAGCACAGTGCTCATGGTAAGAGCAACTCTCTTCTGTCAGCCCAGGCTAGGAAACTTCTTTCCATTAGGAGCCAAGCTGGTGTTTTAGTGAATTGCTGAAGTCTCTGCAGCATGCTTCTTCTGTTTTGGTTTACGATTGTTTGACTTGTCCAAGCCACTCTTAGCCACAGCTCACAAACAGCCTAGGCTCTAACTTGTATATCCTGCTTCATCCACAATTGGGTCTGGGCAAATGAAGCGGTTCTTCAACCCTTGGTCCAGAGCAGTGGCTCTCAACCTTCCCAATGCTGGGACCCTTTAATGCAGTTCCTTATGTTGTGGTGATCCCCAATCATAAAATTATTTCATTGCTCCTTCATAGCCAATTTTGCTACTGTTGTGAAATGTTGTATAAATAACTGATATGCAGGATATGTGACCCCAAAGGCATTGCGACCTACAGGTTGAGAACTGCTGGTCTACAGGGTGGCTGGAACTCTCACCCACCTGTACGTGATCCACTCGGGATTGCTATCTGGTGGTTCAGGCACATAGCCAGCTGGGTGTTGGCTCAAGTCCTCAGGGGGGATGGCTTGGTCATTCAGCTCCACACCTTCCAAGCGCAGCAAGTGGACAGTGGCCTGTGAGGAAGTACACGGTCAGAGAAGTCACAGCTAGGCAGACCACAGCACTCAGGGAGCACACAGCAAATTCTGCTTTTGAAAAAGCCAAACACAAGTAAAGAGTGCATGAGGGGCCTGCATACCCCACCTGCCTCAAGAGCCTGCCAATTTGTGCATCCCCGGGGCGGAGAGCTTCTTTCAGGAGCACAGCCCACAGCCACCATCACACTTTGGCGGGCGGGCAGAACAGTCCTCGTGTTCTCCCACGGCAGCCAGCTGACTGACTGCTCATCTCCCTGAAGCCTCTCAATCTTGCTCTGCAGCATCAAAGGCTTCTGCAAAGCCCACCTGGCAGGCAGATGGGGTGGGAGGACACGAGTCAGGCCAGCCCCTAGCAGGCAGACCAGTTAGTCGGTCTCAGCCACAGGTCTCTTTGCATGTCCGCTCTCAGCACTGCCATCTGTCAGTTTGCTCCCTGAGCACAGGGCTTGGCTGTGGTCACGCTGTGTCACTAGACTCTGATGGAATAAACAGGTGAGCACCTCTGCTTTAAACCCACTGAGTAAAAGCGATGGGAATGCTGTCCCACTGTGAGGGTGAAACAGATGGCCAAGGTTGCCTCTGACGCTGGCATAGGTGGGGGGGCTGAGAGCTCACATCAAGGGCTTCGGATACAGCTAGGTCACAATATACAAGGTTAGCTTTGGACAGGTCCAGCCCCTGGGTCTCAGTACCCCATCTGGGAAACCAAGATCCAGCCCAAGCCTCAGCTGAGCCCACAGAGTCACATTAGCGGAGATCACACCTCCTTCAGGGACTTCCTAAATCAACTCCAAGTTCAGTCCCCAAATATAACTTCACACCCAGAGAATTCAGAAATTATTTCCCATGAAAAAAAGTTACACCAACACACAGCACAATGCACCTCAGTTCACACTGTTCTCACAGTCTTCTAAGAAATTAATTAATTCTCTCTCTAATGTACAGTTTTGTTTAGGGATATGTGTGCCGAGGGGAGCCCGTATGACAAGTCTCTCTGGCGTGTTAATGGCCACATCCACAATGACGTACCTCAGCACTGAGGAAGGCCACCTCCGCGATCTTCCTCAGCAGGTCAGGGGACATCTGCCTGTGCAGGACCACCTCAGATTGCCCCCAGTCGTGCTGGGAGCCCTCGGCGCCTTTTTTCTTCCTCCCTGAGAAAACAGCAGGAAAAGAGAGGTCCTTTTTGAGCAAGTCAAACCACAGCAGTTCCTCCCCCACCAACCCGCTGCCTGAGTCTCTGCCCAGCTTTCTCTGGGACAAGCCCTTCAAGAAGGGCAGCATGAGTTGCTATAACCCTGTAGTCCTCATGGTTACTACTGGTCAGATTTAAGTCCAGCTGCTGCTCAGTATTGCTTGGACCCACCCCCAAGGGTACTGAGGCACACTCCCTTTTATAAAACGATGCCAAGTACACATGAGATCTATACAGTCCTCCTTTGAACTATAAACCATCTGTAGTTGACCGTGACACTGACTGCCATTTATGCATCGTGTGGTTCAGGGGCTAAGGGCCAGGAAGCAGGCTGTGTATGCTCAGCAGAGATGCTTGTTTTTGTTGCTGATATTTTCAGACCTTCATGGCTGACCCTGTGGATGTGGAGTCTGCAGACATAGAGGCGAAACCACATATGTGCTCAGAGATGTTGCTATCTGTGAAAAGGCCCTTCTAAACCAAACCCATGGCCAGCACCCTTCCAGGAAGTGGCCATTGGCTCCGTGTTGCGTCCTTTGCTGGCTGTCCCTTGATGGGATCTATTGGTGCAGAGGTGCTGTGGCTGTCACAGCCACCAGAGGTTCGTGAAGCCCTGAAGCTCAGCCTGCCCCCATGCCGAGGGGAACGTATGGTTGGGATGCATACCTCGTTTTAGCTTTGTGGACTTCCTTGACTTGACATTGTCATACAGAAGGCAGAAGCGGGCTGCTGTGCGACAGACATCGCACACGTCTTGCTTCCAGGCAACTTTAGCCAGCTCGGCCCAAATCACAATTCTGCGCATCAGGATCCAGGTGGTGGGAAGGAAGCACAGGTGAAGTTAGGAACACCTGGAGGGACGGTTCAGGGGGTGGGGGAGCCACCCGACGGCATGCAGGTGCCAAGTACTGAATGAGACATAGAAGTGCAGTCGCCTGAGGGTATGACTGGGAAGACAGCCCTGGACAGTGGGGTCATGCAGGGGTCATAACTCAGGGGTCAGAGCTGGAACAACTCATAGGGTCAAGGCCCAGAGCTCAGAGCTAGGACTGTCCCCAAGGTCATATGCAGCTCTCTTGCTGGCCTTTTCCCAATGCCAGTGACACTTCTGGTCATTTAACACTGAGAAATGTCCCCACATAGTTTGTTTTCCTGTGTGTGGTGTGGATGGGTATCCCTGGGTTGGGGACTCCTGTGGTGGCCTTGGCCAGCATGACCTAGTAAGTGGCTCAGTTGTTCCACAGGAAAAAGCCATGCCCTCAGCACAGAGGCTGCCCAAGGGACATATGTGACTTGTCACCTCTCACAGGGTCCCAGGTAGCCACGGTGAAGTGGCCTGGATGAGGGCGGCAGCTGACAGACCCACCTTGATGGCATTGCTCTGTGCCCTTGTTTCTCCTCCTTGGCTCACCTCTCTCTGTCATTCTCATTTCCCAGGCGCCGCAGGTGCCCAGCAGCTTTGTCCACACTGAGGATGTGGTGTCGCGCTTTCGCACAGAGGTAGGTGAAGCGACCCCTGTTTTTCCCCATGGAAACTGAAAGCAGGAAACATCCAAGCTGAGGATGGATGGGCCAGGGTTGGGCGCGGGATAGCACAGCTGACCCAGGTAAATGGGACCATAGTCTGCAGTGAGGTTTCCACAGCTGAGCTCATTCTAAGGGTATGAAGAGGCCCCATCACCAGGGCAGCTTTGGTGCTTTTGGACCAGCAAGGACACTGAGCTGCTATGGAGTGTGTAGAGCCTCCAGCCCTCCGAGGCAGCCTATGTTCGCTCAGAAACATCAGGCCTCTGATCTGCCCCACACACCCTGGCCTCTCAGGCAGCACCCACTATTCACTCGCAAAGTCAGCAGTCATGTCTGCTTGATGTGGAGGTTCTGAATCACTGCCCCTTTTCCAGATCTATGATGAATGCCCACCCAGAGCTCAGCTTCACAGTGAGAGCCAGCTTAGTACAGAGTCAGCCACAGGAGGCACCAGGGGGGAAACTGGGACTTTGGGAGAGTGTATCTCCTCTCAGGTACCTCCTGCCTCCTCTGTGCTTCCATATATAACACAGGTGTTCACTTGGAAACACCCCCCCCCGCTGGAACCCCCTGCCTTGATAAGTCCTCAGCATCCCCTACAGGTGCCAGCTTGGCACTATGTCGTCTGGTGAAAATGCAGACTCTTGGCCAGCCGTTTATGTTCATCTAATGAAATGAACCAATCAAGTAGGATAGGCCCCCCCATGTAATGTCAACAGACCTACAACTTCTCAGATTCATGAGGGGCAAAACAAAACCAGAGCCATGAAAAGGCCAAAGGATGCGGTAGAGTGAGACAGACAGCTCCTGGGCCAGCAGGGCTATATTTCCAGAGACTTCATTCATCCCAGCACAGAGCCATGACTCCACCCAGAGCTCAAAGCTAGGACTGTCCCCAAGGTCATATGCAGCTCTCTTGCTGGCCTTTCCCCAATGCCAGTGACACTTCTGGTCATTTAACACTGAGAAATGTCCCCACATAGTTTGTTTTCCTGTGTGTGGTGTGGATTGGTATCCCTGGGTTGGGGACTCCTGTGGTGGCCTTGGCCGGCATGACCTAGTAAGTGGCTCAGTTGTTCCACAGGAAAAGCCATGTCCTCAGCACAGGCTGCCCAAGGGACATATGTGCCCTTTCTTGCCCCTTGTCTTAGACCCACAACTTGGGCTACAGCCAACTCAACTTCAGACTGTCATCTCCAAGGCTCCCATCTCTATAATGCTTTCTGTCAGAGCTGTGCTGGAACGAGATCCAGGAGAGTGCCCCCACCAACTAAGACCTGTCTGCGGCTCCAGCGACAGTGGCACTACCCATCTAGCCAGAGTTGCTGGTTTGACCCTGAAAGCTGGGCACAGCAGCTGTGACTAGTGTATAGTACAATCCTGTTCCTACCCTGGGGACAAAGTAAGTGGCCCAGGTAAGCAGCTAAGTGAAATATACTCGGCTTTGATACAAAGAGCACCCCCAGAGCTGCTGTCTTTGTTCCTCAAATGGCACTGTGGGCTGAATTGTGTATGCAGACAGGCTGCTTTCAAGCCCTGCCCTTGGGACTCCAAAACACAGCCTCATTTTCAAGAGATGGGGTCTGAAAAAAATGACAAGGTTGAGGAAACCATCAGGAGGCTCTGTTCACTCTGTGACCGAGTCCTTGTGCAAAGAGGACATTGAGGTAGATGTACAGGACAGACAGTGCAGACATAAGGCAAGGATGACTATCTACAAAGCCAGAGGAGATGGCACCGAAAGAGACCAGCCCATCACATCCCCATCACTGATGTCCAGCATCTACAACAGTGAAGTCAGTTTCTGGCAGAGGTACTCTGCTGCTAATAGCCATGTGTAGACACAATCCTTCTCCAGTGCTTCCAGAGACTAATGTAGTCTGTCACAAGGTCAGGGGCAGTGAGTTCAAGGGCAACACTTAACCTTTGGCCTCATTCTCGCTGTCCAGCACAATCTGGAAGGTGTCAGGGGCGAGGGCCAGGCCTGCATTCACCAGGAGTGCACGCTTCTTCCGGGCACTGTCTTTTATGGTGGCTTTCTTTGCCTGCAGACAGGAAGATGTGCATGATGTGAGGTAGCCCCTCTCCTGGGACAGCTGAGACTCTTAAGGCAACTTAAGAGTTTCACCCTTAGGCAACAGAACTCCCCCAAGCTTAGCCACATGCTTGGGTCTGCATGGCCCCTAAGGCTCTTTCTGCCCCCAGGGTTCTCCCTTACTCTCTTCCTTTGCAGGCTGACCCCACAATGGTTTGGGGCTGCACCTGTTCAATGGCCATGGTGGCTTTGTCCTCGGGACGGTCAGGGGACTGGTACAGCATGGTACACAGCTGCAGCCGGTTGTAAGCGACTTTCATCTTGTCCTCATAAAGGCCCAGGCTGTCCAGACGCATGGCCTTCTGCAGATGCTCAATGGCGGGCTCCAGCCGGTCCTCGTCCTGATCGATATATGCCAGCTCCATGTGGACTTGGCAGCGCATCAGGGTCATGAGACTAGAGATAACAGCACACGTGAGGAAGCTATAGTGGCCTGCTGGCGTGCCTTGGGGCCTTTTGTCCGGTCAGCAGCAAGAGCCATGAACTGATATGGCTGCCCTTATTTCCAGCCTCCTTCCTGTCTTTTCTAGAAACCTCACAAAGGGAGAGAAAATCCGCAGTGGTTGGTATAGGCCACTGGAGACATGTTTACTGAGCCTTGGGCCCAGGCTGAGAAGAAGCAGAGAAAAGGTTAGTGTAGTGTTTCCTACAGTGACAAGAGCACAAGGGCAGGCTCAGCCTTCACATGGCCACCCAGATGTCACTGCCATCCTGCTGTCTACTGTGACATACTTGGTGTCGATGCTGTGGTCCATTGTCTTCACTCTGATGGATACACTGGACATTTGCTCAGGAGGCTTAGCCACATTCTGGTTGAAACTCAGCCAGGACTGGAGAAGCCCCTGCACCCAAGTAAAAGCTTTGGACAGTCATGATGGAGGGGATCACCTTAACCACCGCTACAGGACACAGAGCTAACAACCTATGGACTGCTCTAGGAGCCATAGGCTTATTGATTTTTCTACCAGGGATCTGGTGCGCCATGGTGCCTACTGTGGATGGGGTAAGAAGGGCCCACGTGAAACTTGCCAGGAGCAGACAGCAGAAGTCATAAAGAGAAGCCCCCAGGGGGCCAGAAATGAAAATCACAACCAGCAGATGTAAAACCAGAGTTCTCAACCTGAAACAAGCCAGAGAGCTGGCCTAAGGCTACAGTTGCTTCTGCTTCCAGAAGATAGGGTCACCTGGTCACCCATAGCATCTGAAAAATGATCTAACAAGAGGGCAGCTGTTTCTAGGCACTGTTACTGGAAAACATGAAATCGAGGTCCCTTGGAAGGAAACTCAGGAAGGAGGTAGCCATGGGCTCCTGAGAGGCAGAGCAGCTGGGCACAGTGTCCTCTGAGCAGGCAGTAGGCAGGGCATGGATTTGCTGAATGGCAGGGATCTCAGTCCCTCTGCAGCCAGCAAGACACAAAGCTCAGCCTGAACAGAGCCTGTGTCGTAGGCAAATTCTCTCTGAGATGGCCTTGGGAAACACCTAGTTGCCCAGAGATACACTAGAGCAAGGTGGACCAGCCAATGTGATTTTAAGATCATCAGCCAACATTAAACTGCCCACCAAAACTGAAACAACACTTCTCTTAAAATGGCAACAATCATGGTGCTGCTTTCACAGTACTTGGGAGGCAGAGGCAGTAGGATCATTGCAAACTGGAGGTCAAAGCTAGTCAGGGCCTCATTGTCTACTAGCTATGTAGGACTCTGTTTTAAACAAACAAGAATGCAAAGAATCCATAGGATACCATCTGCAATGCTTAACATAGAGTCATTAGTCATTAGTCGTGCCAGGAGACGGAAGACTGTAACACAGGGTCAGAACACAGATAGGCCAGCTGTTGGGTTTTGCAGATAAATCTTTTAAAGTAGATATCACAATATACAGATCATGACCCTGCTCACGAAAAAGGCAAAACAGTGGTAAAAAGTAGATACCAGACCCAAAAGCCATGGTGAGTGAAAGAAGGGCCATTCTAGAGTAGTATGATGGCAGAGTGGGCAGCCAGGAAGATCATGAGCCTGGAAACAGAAATGGCCTGATCAGAGGAATGGAGATCAAAAAAGTTAAAACACCAAGCAGTGACCATGAGCCATGAGGAACACCACACATTCTGCATTCATGTAGCTAGCATCCCAGAAAGAGGAATGTATCCAAAGAAACAATTGCTCATAACTCCCCAAATCTTATAAAAGTGTCATTTAGCATACTGGAATTATATTTTAAAATTTCAAGGCTCCCAGGAATATTATAACCAACATGCTGAAAAATTAAAGAGACAAGCTTTAAAATAGGCAGGGAAACGGTGCAGAGAGAGCCACACTGCCCTGGACTGTCCATCAGAGATCACGGATACCTTAAAAACTCCTGCAAGTGTTTAAAGACCAGTGTGTCTGCCAGCCCTGCATCCAGTAACAAGCAACAGTTTTTGAAACTGATATGGGGTGGGATCTGTTCAGATCAGCTGGGCTGAGGGTGTCCATCGGCCATACCCTGTGCTCCAGGGTGGGTGTCCCCCGGCTGGAGACCTCTGCTCTTTGGAAGAAGGTGATGTTCCTGGAAGCTGCAAAGATGAGGTGAACATAAAAGGCTATGGTTTTCCTAGAATTAAAAGATGGCTAGCAATGGGCCTAGATTAGCTGTGGGGTGGCACCATGGTGGCATAAGGCTGGCATCTCTATGGGTGGGATCATGGGAACTGAGTGCTTCATACAGGCTCTCTTAGGTAAAAGGAGCCAGTTATGACCTTGGAGGAGCCCCCCAATCTCCTAAGAGACACACAAAAGCAAGGAAGCCAACAGGAGAGGCAATTCTCGACTTTTTAGCTAGCTCTTGGGGATAGAGCAGTGGCAGAAAGAAGGGAGCATTCTGGTGCGGGTCCAGGCTGCTCACCTCAGGGCAAGCTCTGGTAGACAAGCTGTGCAACGGGGGCACAGGAAGCAGGCATGCTGCAGTCTGCATCAAACAGCACAGAATGCCCGGCTAGGCATGCACACAGCCTTAACGGAGAGTGCATCCAGAACGGAGGAAAGGCGGTGGCATCACACCCCCGCTAGGATGTGCAGTGCTCCCCTCCCTGAGATCTTTATCAAAACCAGGATGCAGAGCATGAGCCACGTAACCACCCAAGCATGGTGACACAGTGCTCATTTCAGTCCAGACTCAGGGACTGTCTCAGACTTGAAGACCTTAAGCACACGCTGGACCTGGATGACTTCCCTCATGGTGATGGAAAACATGACAAGTAGGTGTATCGACTCCTCTGGGAAGCGATTTTAGAAGGGCACCTTACAAATCAGCACATAAAGTCAGCATGGCCTTGATGTTAAACTGGCAGAGTCGTAGGTCTGAGTAGGCAGGTCACCAAAACGGACGGGCAAATGTCCACACACAGGAAAGACATTTGCCCACCCAGGGAAATAAAAAGCATCTACTGTTGGATACAAGTGCACACCCACAGCACAGCTGAGGCCAAGGGGTGAATCAAGCTAAGTGTTTGTGAGGACATGAAATAGCAGGGGCCCTGCAGTGTGGTGTGAGCTAAGGGCAGTGCACTTAGAAGGAGTCTTCGGATTATGATGCTAGGCCATCCACAACATGCCCACAATGGCTACTGAGGATACATTTCCAAGTCTCTCCACTGGTGAGATAATCACTACCACCATCCACTGACAGGTAGACAGGGAGGACTGTTTATGCCATGAGGATTCTTGATCTGGGTTGCGTGGGTGACTGAAAGGCATCAGCACAAGAGGAGGAAGCCAGACTCTTGTACCTTGCGTCCCACAAGTGACACCGAGAACAGGGCGCTCACACCCTGGACTCTCCCAGTTCCCCCCTACTTAGAGGCCAACCCTAGGGAGAACACAGGAGAAATGGCGCCCACCTATCAATCTTTTCCAGGATCTCAGCGATAGTGGTCAGTGGCTTCCGGAGGTAGTGCCTCAGGTTGCGCTGCAGTAGGGGCAGGCAGATGTTCCACTGTGCGGTACACAGCACGTGGATGAGCTTGGGGTCACCCAAACGGATGGCCCGCTGCAGAGTGACGTCCAGTCTCTTGATGATATTCAGCTGGTCCTGCAGGGGGTTATATTGAGTGGCTGGCTGAGGGCAGGGAGACGAGGGTGGGAAACTAGTTATGGTCACCATCTGGAAAAGCCAGTGCTGGGGAGGGCAGTCAGGGTAGATGGCAGATTAGTGGGTCATCAAAATCAAACCAGGGCCCCGATCCCTCTGAGAATGCCACAGTGATCCTTCCTATTCTGAAGTGGGCACTTTATGAGGCACTCAAAGGGCTTAGACACAGCTGCGGTTCATGGCGTTTCTTGCACGAGTAGCGTCAGAGCCCATTGTTTCTTACTGGCGTCTCCTCACTAGGGCTGCCTCTTTCCCTCACCACCCGAGAAGAATCACACCTCTGGTTTGTGTTATGTGTCCTTTCCAGAAGAAACGCTCCAGGCTGGGATTTCAGAACCCACAGAACACACTCAGCATTCTCTGAGCCTTCCTCAAACCCCACAGTGATCCTGTTCTCAGTCGAATCCCCCATGGTCCCTGGCTCCCCACATCCAGGCACCTCACTGTCATGCTGCACCAGTGTTCGCAAAGCTAGCCGGATCCCCAGGGATCCTGGCTCCAGGGGAACTCTGACTTGGGCTTTACCTCCACGGCTCCTCGAAGGTACATTTTAATTTTATTCTCCAGTCTCAGAGCTTCCAATTCACACTCCAGGCCTTCGATTTCGAGCAGCTTGCCGGGATCCTGGGGATGCACATGCAACGTTGAGCACAAAGACACAAATGGCAGCAATCAAGTACATTCACCAGCCCTAAAGACCCTTCTAATGCCCTCAATTCCCAGAAGAAACAGAAGCCAGAAAACGGACAATCAGAGAGCAGTGCAAAGTCACGGGGACAAAAACATAATGTGTCTCGAAAGACACAAAGGGAAAGAGACTTCTGAAACCTTTTAACAGGAGGGATGATAAACCTCACTGATTTTAGAGGACCTTGAATTTGTCTTTATTTTTTCATTTTTTCTTTTCTAAAATGCAGGGTCTCACATGATAGCCAAGACTCCTGGAACTCACTCTATATAGCTCAAGAAGGCTTTGAACTCATGCCAGTCCTACCTCAGCTTCCTGAGTGTTGGGACAACGGAAGTAAACCACCACACCGGACCTAAATTTTTTCACACAGTGATCATGAAGTGTATTGTGTGAGTATGGAAGTCAGAAGGCAACACGCAAGAATGTGGCTCAAACTCAGGCACCTTTACACACCAAGTCATCTCTTTAGCCTCTGGTTTAAATTCTTTTGCCTTTTTTTTTATCGAGAACTTCCTAAGTGCATACAATGTGTTTGAATCAAACTCACTCCCATGCGCTCCCCTCTAACTCTTCTATCAGCACCACCTCTACTCCCTCCAAATTTCATGTGCTGTTGACTTAAAAAAAAAAAAAAAACCCTACAGAGCCCACTTATTGTGTCAGCACATGCGTTGGTATAGAGCCATCTACCAAAGCATGGGTAACCTCTCGGGGGTAGCATCCCTGAAGAAAATGACCCCTCCTCTCTCAGCAGCCATTGATGAGTAATAGTTTCTCAGCTAGGTGTGGGACTTTCCGACCTCCTCACTGCATGCTGGGATTTGGGTTGGCTTGATCTTCTACGGGTCTTGTGCCTGCTGTCACATGTGCAACAGCCCAGGAGACTCTTTCCACCCTCACTTCTGCAGCAATCCTGAGCTTTGGGAGGCAGAATATGATACATTTAGGGCTGAGCACTCTGCAATTTCTTGTTTTCTGCGTGTTGATCACTTGTGGGACTCTGGGTTTCTTTTCTACTATGCCGAACTTCCCTCACAAGACTGAGAGATGTGCTGACCTGAGTGTGGCAGGTCCTCAGGACTCGGTCTATTGCCATGCCCATTCAGCGGGACAACAACAGCAGGTTCCCTCTAGAGCCTGTAACCTGGAAGAGCAGTCAGTGCTCTTAACCACTGAGCCATCTCTCCAGCCCCATAGAGCCTGTAACCTGCCTAGCTTTGGATAACCTTGGATTCTGGGCCCTGCTAGCAGTGCCAGATGTGAGTTCTGCCATGTGGAGTGGACACGGCAGTTAGAAAGTGGTTGGTTTCCCCCGTAACATTTGTGCCACTATTGTACCAGTGGGCACATCTTGTTCAGCCTCAGGTTATTGTAGCTCACATGATTCACAACTGGGCAAGGCTAATGGTGACTTTTCTTCCTTGGTAGCGTGTTTAGAACCAGTCCTCTCAAAGCCAGACAATAGGGATGAAGCTTCCACATACCAGCTTGACTTCTCTAAATTCTGTCTAAAGCTTGTGGTATCTATCTTCAGCAGTAGGGCCTTAACCATGAAGTTTTGGAGGGCAGCTAAGATCAAAGGCAATATTCTGTAATGTTGGGCCCTGGCTTAAATTTTTAAATAACAAACTGCCTTCCAACATCTATAAAATTTAGCAACTGTGTTTATTTCATTCTTGCCTGAGGTCCTGGAATCAAGCAGCAAAAACTCCCGGTTCTGGTATGAGGTACCCTGCCCTTGTGGATGGGTGTGACAAAAGCCCTGTCCTGCATTGCTGTGACCACTGCAGGGTTCTTTGAGTGAGCCTTGTGCTAGGACCCCATCGCAGTCTTGAAATCCCACAGCTGGAAGTCTGACGCTTAAAGAGGACACTTATGGGGAGGGGCACAACAAAAATTTCTGAACTTTTCAGAGTTACACAGTTACACTGCTCAGGTCTTCATGACAAAGCATTTACAGAGAACACATGTTCCCTACCAAAGGCATAGGCTTCTGGAGATGGAGGAGGCTCCTGCATGGATGAAATTCATCTCTATTTCAATAGCAATTTTAATTTACTGATTTTATGTTATCCCTATTTTAAATAGCTTTCTGAGAGCACAGAGGGCATCTAGTCAGCTGCAAATATTTAAGGGGCACAATTTGGCAAGCTTTGACTTACACCTATACAAACCCAGGAAAGCCTCACCAGCTAAAGACATGATAACACTGACCCACCAGTTTTCTGTGCCTATGCATCTGCCCCCTGGCGCCCAAGCATCCCATCTGCTTTCCAAATGACATCTCCATTTGCTTATAATGAGTGAACAGGAATCACATGATGTTTCCTGTCTGTTGCTCCAAGTCCCGGAAAATTAATAGCTTCTTTTATCCTGCCATGTCTTTACACACAGCTTGGAGCTGTTCCTTCTCGATCAACACATCACAACTTGTCTGTCTGGCTGTTAATGTCCACCTTGGCTCCTACCCATTTTCTTTTACTACCAAATTGAATGTTTGTGTTAACATTCTCAGCGGATGCAGGCCTCATTTTCCTTGGCCAAATGCAGTCTTTCTGCTTTAAAAACATCCCACATGGCTAAGATGGCCCAGGAGGTAAGGTGTCTGCTGTGCAAGCACAGGACCCGAGTTTGGACCCCCAGCACCCATGGAAAAGGCAGCCACAGCAGTGCTTGCCTGTCACCCCTGCGCTGGCAGGACAGGAACCAGCACTACTGGGTCTCATTAGCCAACCAGTCCAGCTAAAATGGCAAGCTCCAGGTTCAGTGAGAGTTTCTGTCTCAAAAAATAAGGTATAGAATGATAAAAAAAATACCCAATATCAACCTCTGGCTGCCATATGTATACACATACATACACACGTGTGCAAACACACACATGCAAACAAACACACATGCCAAATGACCTCTTTATAATTCACAAACTTTGATAGTTTTTTTTTAACATTTCTACTCTGTTAAAAATCCCTTCCAATTCCATTTTTAAGTTTTATTGAACTCATGAGTTATGTAGAAACATGACTCCACATGTAATTCCATACTAGTCAGTCAATACTTCATAAGAATCGAACACCTTTAAAACATATGTATTTTTAAGTCTAGAATATAACCTATTGTGGCAAAGGCTCTGTGACTCAAGAAGATGGTGTATTCTGCTGCTTTGGGGGCAGGGCAGGGTAGGGTGTGCTTTATAGCTGAAACAAAACAAATAGGCTGTCTTATCTTAGCCTTTCATATTTCTACAGATAATTTACAAACCTTTAGATTTATTTTCATTTTATGTGTGTGAATTTCTGCCTGAATGTATGTCTGTGCTCCGTGTGCATGTCTGGTACACAAGTCAGAAGAGGGTGTAGAATGTCCCGTGACTGGAGTTATAGATGGTTGTGAACCACCATGTAGGTATTGGGAATGGAACCTGGTCCCATACAAGAGCAACAAGTGTATTTAACTGCTGAGCTATCTCTCCAGCCCCAGTCTTTACATCTCCCACTGTGTCTATCACTCGGAGTGTCACCTTGAAATGTCCAGCTTTACTTTAGGACTTTGTTTGTCCTCACAGTTTTAACAACTCACTTCCTTTACTTTAAAGAGCTGTGGTAGATGCACCTGACAACTGGCATTCTTTTCCTACTTGCTAAGCCCATTCACCTTGTGAAATGACCTCTCTATAACTAGCAATTTTAAAAATCAGACACCGAATAATAGAAAAGCAGCCACTCCATCTTCTTCCCTATAGTGTCAGCAGGTGACATTTGTCAGTGTGAGCACTGCTGCATGCTTCAACTAGGTCTCAAGCATTTCACACTGAATGTGGGTTTCTCACTGTCTGTATGGATTTAGGACCTGGCCTTTTCTCATTTGGATAGCATTTGCCTTTTCATTGTGATAACTAGGCCATTTACATTTATTGTGATTACAGCATATTAGATCAGATGTACTATATCATTTCGCCATTTATTTCTGTCTGTCCCATATTTTCTTTATTCTATTCTGTTTCTTCAGTTTTACTTTGGATGATCTACTCTTTTCCCTTTCTCATTCTTTCTTTCTCCTCTCCCTTCTCACTCTTCCCCTTCCTCAGAATTAGGGATGGATTCTTGGGTTCATATCTAATAGGTAAGCACACTATCAGCTGAACTATATCCTCAATCCTTCTGTTTCCTTTGAGACTTCACTAGCTATATACACTACTACTACGACTACGACTACGACTACGACTACTACTACTACTACTATGACTACTACTACTACTACTACTACTACTACTACTTTGGTGCTGCTTTCATGGGACATATGGCAGTTGTCATCTGTTATCAGACTGTACCTCCTGCAGTCCTCTCAGTAACTTCATTCCAGCACACACATCCTGTCTTTCCAACCATTCTGCTGTGGAGTCTCACCTCACATTCTGCTTACCAGCATCCCTGCAGTACATCCTGGTTATCTTTGCTGCTACCACTGTCCTGTGCAGATCCAGTTCACTGTCAGCACCCCCAGAGTTTCCTCTGTGCTCATGGGAAGTGGAGGAGGCCAAAGAAAACCTTTTTGTTTTAAAAGACATGTTCTCGGGATGTAGAATTTAGGTTGACTAAACATTAGAATCTTAATGACCATCCTTGTCTTTTGCTTTTACTGTGTGTGTCCAGCAAGCAGTCTGATGCCACCCCTAATTGCACTGTCTAGGTACCTAATATGCCTTGATCCTCCTTCTTCAAGGTTGCCAACTGTAGCATTTGGACCATTATGTCTTCCAGTAGCTTTCTCTCCTCTCCTTTCCTCCTTCCCTCCCCTCCCATCTTCTTCCCTCTTCTCTCCCTTCCTCTCCTCTCCCCTCCCCTTTCCCCATCTCTCCTCTCCCCTCCCCTTTCCACACTTCTCCTTTCCCCTCCCCTCCTCTTCTCTCCCTTCCCCTTTCCACTCTTCTCCTTTCCCCTCTGATTCCCTCTCTTTCCCTCCCCTCTCCCCTCCCTTTCCACTTTTCTCCCTTCCACTCTCCTCCTTTCCCCTCCCCTCTCCTGTCATCAGAGATTCTCAGCACATCTGTTTGTCCTCTGGAAGCCACCCCAGCTTGTGAACACTCTGAATTTCCTCGCCATGCTTCTTCTCTGTGTTTCATCCAGTGACTAACCTGCTTCGGAGTCTATCCAGTGTTGTTACATCAGAGCCAGTTCCCAACTCCACAAGTTCAGTTAAGCTCGGATGTTTCATGTATTTTGTTTCTATTTAACATGAATGTTCAATCTTTTTTCTACCTTTTTAAACATCTGTACAGTCACAGAGAATGGTGTTTTTGCCTTCATTTTTGTCAAAGTGCCAGATGTTTAGGCTCAGGGCTTCTTCTTCCTAGGGGGTGTCTCTGTACTGACCCTGAAAGTGGCCTGGTTCTTTGACTCCCAGCCATAGTCTCCTGCAGGCCTGAAATCTGGCCATCTTCAGCAACATGGAGATATTTCCTGAGTAGCTCGAAGGCACCAGCTTCTATACCAGGAGGTGGGGGTGTAGTAGGGAGTAAAGCAGATGTGTCCCCATCTCAAGAAGGCTGCACCCCAGCAGGGAAGGTGGGCAATGAACACTCAATGCAGTGTACTTCACAGGAAGACCCAGGAGACTCCACCGGCAAAGGATGACCCATCTTCCCTGAATTTGCACCAAGGAACATAACAAATGACAGATATTCTTGGCCACTGAGACATCCAATGTCACAAGTAAAAAACAGAGATGTTTTTCCACAGGAAGTAAACACCGAACAAACAGCAAACAGGATGTAAAAGGCTGGAAAACTTACTGACACCAACATACTATTTTACAGTTGCCTATAGAATCCTTAACTAAAAATATGAATTTCTCTTTCTCAAGTATACATGAATAAGAATGACGCACTTGGACACATGGAGGTGGAGGCCTCAGAGCGAACAGTGAGGAGAAGGTTGAAGAGACCCAGAGCCAAGGTGCACTAGCACACATTTACACACACACTAGTCACAGATTCAGTTAGGGAAGGCAGAGTTGGGAAGCCCAGAGGCCTCCTTGGAATGTTAGCTGGGGGCTGCTCCAGTAGGTGCTAAAGAGGCCTGTGGATGGGCAGTAGCTGTGGCAGAGGAGATGAGAGGTCTGTGACTGGGCAGTCCTCTGTGGGTAGAGTTGAAAGCTCTTTGGTCTTGTGAAAGTCTCCCTTGCAAGCTCGCGCTGTCTCCACACCTCTGCCCTCACCAAGAGCAGATGTCATTTTGAGACGTGCCCTGTCAACACTGCTACCTCATAGACAAAACCCAGGATTCAGAGAGAGAGAGAGAAGGAAGCCAGCGTTTGGTGAAGAAGGGGCAATGCTGGGTTTGGGTGCTGGTGTCATAGACACCAAGAAGAGGAAAATGGACCACAAAAGACTTTGGTTAAGTGCTGCAAAATAAACCTATCATATGCTACTTCTACACTCCATGTGTCCCCAGCCTCAACTGCTTTCTCCTTACTCCACTGGACAATCCTATCCAAATGTCGCCTGATGATCCAAGTCCAGATGGCGTCTTATTTCCATTTAAAGCAATCCTATATTGCCACCCAATCTGCACCCCTGTTTTCCCTTTGGCAATGTGAACTGCCCCTGACTGTCTGCTCTAGCCCCGTGGCTTTATTTAGTTGACAAATATCCAAAGATCACATAGGACCAACCTTACAGGCAACCAGGACTGAGCAGACAGCAGGCCCTCCATGGAGATGTCAGGAAGCAGTGGTCAAGACAGGGACCAGGTTATCCGGCACACCATCATCCAACCTCATTCCTGAATGCAGCAGCATGCATAGGAAGAGCACTCTCCACTCTGGAAATGCCTTGAGCAGCTTCGGAAGTTACAGGGGCTACCATACCAAAGCCCGCTTTCACCACTGTGTGTGTCCTAAACTTCCCTTGGATGGCAATATTGTCATAAGCATAAAAAAAATTAACAGTGACAGTTCCTTGGTAATCCATGTCACGGAGGAGTCCCTAACTGCTGGTTTAAGCACAGAATTTTTATGGTAGTCCTTCGAGAAATAAGCAAAAATTCATCATGTTCTAAATGTTCAGGGGTCAGAGGATCAAGGGATATATCACTTCTCTTGTGAGCATCACACAGCCCTTCCCTGAACAGTGGTGGCACCACAGGCCAGAGCCAGGGACAAAGACACGGGTGCAGACCAGCAAACACGGCCAGTACACTCACGCAGGAGGCACATGCTGAGAATGGGAGCCTTTCCCACCAACACATTTCTTTCTTTAAGCCCTGGGGCCATAGTCCTCTGAGGCCCCCCCCTCCGCCCGTGGCCAGCACCCAGAGCTATTCTTAAATCACTTACTTTGGTTTCAATTTTCTTCAGATCTGAGAAGCAGTCGTTGGCCATTGGCTCATTTTTCAAGGTCAGAGACAGGCGGGCCAGTTCAAAAAGCAGAAGTATTCTAGAAACAAAGAAACAAACAGTCCCTGGTTCAGCATGGGGCAGAAGTACACATGCTTGGCAATGCCAGTCTTGCTCCAGCATGGCAGTGGCATGGCAGAGGCAGGAGCTGAGAGCGAAGTGAGACACACCAAGCTACAGCTGTACCTGCTGTGCTGGCCCTGCCCCATAGCTGTGGCGGGGCCCAGAACTCTCCACACAACACTACATCAATCCCCATTGGACATACTGTCCTCACCCAGGATTTTAGGTTGCAGCCCAGATGCCATGAGGCCACGGCAATATTGGGTCATCACAAGCTCCCTGTGTAGGTGCTCACTGAGGCTCTGTCGATGCCTGGTGAGCACAGTTTGGAAAAAGGCCTTGTCGGAGAAAGGTACAGCCCAGGTTCTAACTCCCTGTGACAGGCGTATGGGATGTCGTCAAGACAGTCACTATCACTAATCTGAGTGTCAGTGGGTGATGCTTAAAAGTGTATTAAAGTGCAGGGACTTGTGATAGACCAACAACTTTGAAAAAGAACAAATTGGGAGAGATGTATGCTAGGCCAAGGTCCTTTAGGAGACTGGCCAGAGCATCCTGACCTCAGCATCATCGGGCCTTCTGCATCTCAGCATCCTTGGTCCCACCCCTGCATCCCTGCTTTCCTCCCACTGGACTGCAGCAACATCCCCATCCATGACCATCAAGTGTCTTCAGAGACTGGCAGCCATCCTAGGGGAACAGACCCAGCATCTCTTTGCCTTAGTAATGCTAGAGACACATTCAGACCGAGTCACAGTGACTTCGCGTGGTGGCACCACCCTCCCTTCCTTTTGTCTTGAGCTGTTCCAGGTGGGGGCAGCTTTTTACTGTCCACCCTTCTCTCCTCAGGCTCTGCATACCCAAGGCATGGCCCTAGCACTTCTGCCTCCCTGCTTCACCTGAGTTCTGAGCTTGATAGTCAAGTCAAAAAGGAGGAACTCAGGGAAGGGTGAAGAGCTGGTCCCTGGACCATTTTGGCTTTAAACAGATGTTACATTTTTTTTTCCCTAGTCAGAATTCCAGACACAGAAACCCAAATGAAGATATGGTGGTAGGGCCCTGTCATGTCAGGAAGCTCCAAGGCTCTCTGGATTGTGGGGAAGGATCCTACAGCCATTAAAGGCAGCTCGGGCTGCTTATGGTGTATCCTGGGTAAGTCAGGAGCTCCACAGCTGCTCCCTGGGCATGGGAGTGAGTGCTGACTGCACAAAGAACTGGGGGTCTGAAAGAGTTCTGGGGTCCTTCTAGACACATGGGTTCTGAGGGTCCCTGTACACTTCAACTAGAGGTTCACACAGAAGTGGAGCCTTAGAGAATAGCTCCCCGGTAGCTCACTGTAGGGAACGCTGTCGGAGGTAGGTTGGTAGAGGAAACATCAGCCAGAAGGCCAGGGCCGGTGAGTTCCTCTGAGAATCCACTCCCAGGTTCCACTAGGCAGCTGAATTCTCATGTGTAAAAGACCAAAGACAGCATCTGGCCCAGGATTGGTGGGAATGAAGGCCAGCTCACATTATTTCTATGTTAAGTATAACACTTCTGTATATCAAAACTTGAAAAAGCTTAACTGGTCTCCTGGATAACTTAGAACTATAACAAAGCTGAAGGGCTCAGATCTCAGTACAAGAATGTTCTCAGTCAGCAGCACAGTGGGGATATAGGCCGTATTTTTAAAGTCATGTAAAAGAAAGGAAGGGGAGCCAACAAAGAAAACAGTATTCATACATGCATGGGTAAGTGTCTGGCCTCATCATAGTCAAGCAGTGGAACGTCTACCTTACAGGCTCAGAGAAGACACCAAAAAGCAAGCTCCCTGCGTGCATATCTGTGCAGCGCCCTACAACCCTATTTCTAGGAATTTGCCTCGGAGGGCAATGAGCATGTTCCTGATAACCTCACCATCACCAAACCCCTGGGAGAATACCCTACCTGACTGCTGGAGTCTGACTGCGGTTAACTTTGGAGATCTGACGACAGATGCGGCCTTCCTTCCAGGAACAAGCATGGCCACACGTTCAAATGATTATGAGCACTCACTCCCCTCAGAGTTGCTATTAACCTGACGGGAGGGTCTGGCATCTGACGTGGGGAGCTTGGTATACAGAAGGACTCGATCCCTCTCCTCTGGCTCTTACTCAGGCCTTTGGGACCCCAAGTGTGGCCCTTTGCATGCCCCCGCCAGGAGTATGTGTCAAGCACTACACAGCCCCTGTATGCAAGTGGAGTCTACCCCAGCCCCGAACCACACATGGCCCTGTCTATAGACAGCTGGTGCCTTCCCCGGCTGTTCTGCTAAGGCAAGCGTAGTAAGATAGCCTATGGGCCATAAGGAACTAATTGTGCCAGCAGCGATATGAACAGGAAAGCTCTCTCCCAGCTTAGCTGCCAGAGAGACCTGAGGGAGGCAGCTAACATCTTGTTGGTAAACAAACGGGAGTCTTGCCCACAGACACAACCAGATAGATACAAATGTGCCCTGTTTTGAGCTTCAGCTTGTGGTCATTTGTCACACAGCCACAGACAGCTAACATGTGCTCTCCGTCAACTTTCTGGGCTCCCACAGCAAAGCCCTACAGGCCAAGTATTGTAAAACGACAGGCACGATTGTCTCCCAGTTCTCAGGCCAGACCTCAGATCGAGGTGTTCCCCCACGCTACACTGCATTTGGAGACTCAGCAGAGGATTCCTTCTTGTTTCTTCAGGCTGTGGCCGGTACTTGTTGGTACCTTCTGTTCCCATGTGTGTCTCTGGACCTAAATTTCCCTTTTCTTAGAAGGACACCTGTCCTGGGAGCCAGAGCCCACCTTTATTCGGAGTGACACATCTGATCTTATAGCTACGAAGACCTGCTTCCACATCATGTTTGCATCTGATGCTGATGCCATTCCCATCAAGGGACAAAACTACACACCACAGCCCAAGTCAGTGACCAAATGACCATTGAGGCCAGCCGGTGCTCTGCATCTGGTAACAGTGGACTTCATATGGAGAGGCCCTGTGGTTTAAACAATTATCATAGTCAAGGGGTCAATGGGTTTTTTCCATCAGAAGTGAACAGAAGTTAGTGAGAAAATCATTGAGAATTCAGAAGATAAATTCCCAGAGGAGGAGGTTCGAAAGCCCCAATCATAGGTGAACGTTGAACCCCACTGGTGGTCAGAGACTTGGAAAGCAAAAGCTAACACATGGCGGCAATTACGATCTCATCATCTCAAACAAATGCAGCGCTCACAAGGGTGTGGCGGACAGCCACTGAGGCGAGAAACAGACTCCTGCCACCTCTGTGAAAGAACATTCCAGATCTTCAACTCTGCTTCACATCACCTGCTCCTCATACAGGAGCCAGCCCAGAGCTCCTCCCGATTCCTCCAGTATCCAGAAATGCCAGAAACCTCAGAATTAAGATGAGCTCCTGGGAAAGGCTCACATCAATGCGTTCTTCTGTGTAGCTACTAAGACGTTTCCGAGGCACGGTGGTGAATTGAAAATGATGGTGCTTAGAAGTTAAGTTTGATTTTCCGAGGTAGGACATGAAGGCCCACACCCCAAGTGCAGTACACGGATGGGATAAACGTCATGACACTATTGCCAGGGAGGCAGCCCCAAATCCTCCCCTGGCGTGGAGCAGGTAGTTGTGTGGGTCTAGTTGCTTGTGTTCGTGTATCTTTTCACACCCTCTGGTATGTTCTGAGTGCTGTGTGGTGGCTGTGTGGGTCTCTGTGTCACACTCTCAGGTACGTTCTGAGTGCTG
>JAQHUG010000118.1:5306100-5320348 GCA_028555095.1 Dicrostonyx torquatus
CTGAGTGCTGGGTGGTGGCTGTGTGGGTCTCTGTGTCACACTCTCAGGTACGTTCTGAGTGCTGTGTGGTGGCTGTGTGGGTCTCTGTGTCACACCCTCTGGTGCGTTCTGAGTGCTGGGTGGTGGCTGTGGGTGTAGAAACACCCTGCGTGCGGATAAAGCAAAGCTTCCACTTACTTTTCTTCTTTGATGGAAGGGAAGCGGTGGTGATTGTAGTGACTCAAGTGTTTATAGGCTTTCCTCAGAATCTGGTCGATGTCTTCTGGCAAATTCTGTTTATCCAATTTCCTAGAATTGATTTAATTAAATGCTATATTGTCAAATCATCCTGTCATATTTGTTAAAAACTTATTCTCAGGGAAAGTCTTCAATCAATGAACCCATGCTTCCTAAAGAATGGAGATCTTAAAGGATCCCTCTCCTCTCTTTGTGCCTAATTTCCCGGGCAAATTTTCATCCTCCTTCGCTTTCTCTTTGCAGGAAATATTCCCTTTCTTATATCACTGCAGGAAAACTCCATGGAAGTATCCTTAGGACCAGGCACACTGTAATCTCCTCTCTCTCCTCAGGACCAGGCATACTGTAATCTCTTCCCTCTCTCTCTCCTCAGGACCAGGCACACTGTAATCTCCTCTCTCTCCTCAGGACCAGGCACACTGTAATCTTCTCCTCACTCTTCTAGGCTGGCAGGGCTTGTGAGAAGCATCTGACTCAGTTGGGGACTTTTTTCACCTGCTGGGACTCTGATTACTCTGTTGGTAGCTTCATTGCTCCTTTGCTTCTCAGTAATGGATGTGGTAAATGGGGTTACTTTAGGTCCTCCCCTCAAAACCCCTAGTACCATCTCATCTGGCCCTACAGCCAGTCCTAAACCCTAAAACTTCCTCTCACTGACAAAGAGCATCCTAAGGAAGGGGACGGTGTCCTGATCCCAGCCTGAGCTCAACTTCCCCAGGCTACTTACGCTTTTAGTGAATTGATGTGGTAAGTGATAGAGAGACTCGTGGAATGCTTTTTCTCTTCCCTTAACTGATGGTCATCCATTAACTCATGGCGCACCTGTCCGGGAATGCAACTGTACATTACTTTGCATTCAAATGAAGAACGAGAGATGCATTCAGATTTTGTGCCTACATATTTTTTATTTCCCCTATAACATTAATGTTTGTAATTAAGACAAATTCTCATAAAGTTTTATACATTTTTAGATATGATTTATGCTGATTCTTATACATCAAAATTAGCAGGTTATAGACACGTTGGGGACACAGTGCTATAGCAATTACTTGTATTTCACAAATTTTCCATGAACATTTTTTAAAAAATTGATGTTGTAACAAAAGAAATATTTAAACAATAGTAGTAAGAGGACTTTGCTCTTCCCCATAAGATGAACTGCCTGTTCTCTTCATTTTTTCTTGTTTTGTTCACATATGTGTATGTTTTTATATTCCTCAACAAATGGACTTATTGAGGCTTTATGCATAGTCTCTGAATGATTGACAGCGCCACTCCTTGCCTTTAATTGTAACGTGTCCACTTACCATGACTGAGAACATATGCCGGTACTTGTGTGGCACATGGGTTTTGATGAACGGTGCAGCCGTCAAGCAGAACTTGGCAGCATCCTCATTTTTTCCAGCTTGCAGGTAGCATTCAAGAAGTTCCCTGGACAACAGAAAACAGCAGACATTAGCCTTCTTAGCCGTCTTCTGCTGCACATCTCTGGGAGCCAGGGTCTTGGGCTTTTGCAAACTCTATGTTTCAAGAACTTTTAAAAAGCTTCCCATGGAAGTGCCCTATACTCGTCAGGATCCATGGCAAGGCCAGCAGGAGTGGAAGAAACTACTGCAGACAACACGGGATGATTGGCATTTTAATTATCAAGGACATTTCCAGATGACACTTTGAGGCAGATCTCATTTGCATCAACTTTCTCTTAGAGGTTCCTCCAATTGGCCACAAGCAAGTGCCCAAGACTGCAGACTGTGGTCTAGATTTGGGCTGACATCTTTGGTGCTGGGATCTACGTTGTCAAAAATCCATTTGGTCTCTTGCTTGTAGTAAGATCCTGACAAAACCTGGGAGAGATCGCCTCTTGGTCTAGCTGGCACAGTGACCAGGCATTTGCTGATAGTTTGTGGCTTCAGAGCAGCGACCTCAGAGTTCCCATGTACAGGCACCTGGGAATCCAGATGTGATGCTCATATCGGCATAGCTACTTTCCACAGTGCCTACTAACACCGAAACCAAGGAGCAGCAGCAACAAAACCCTACTGCACTTAGGTTTTAAAAATGTGGGCCAGGACTAGCGACTGAGTCACATTTCCTCTACTTTGAGTCCTGAGGGATCTCTAAGACCTGCTGCAATAGCCACAGATTTCTAGAAAGAACGCCCTGACAAGTCAGGAACTAGCCCCTTTCTTGGGAAAGAAAGAGGTTCATATGTCCTGAGTCACAATAGGCTTAGGACTTGCCCAGGGCTGTTAAGTTCTGTTGCCCTCACTCACATCATTAGCTCTGCCTGCCACTCCTTGTCCTCTTCTTCGGTCTGGTTTAACACGGTGACAATTTGAGAGAGGCTGGGGATCACAAATTGGTAATATCCAGGCTTGAGGAATGGCCTCACCATGTTCCAGTAGAGAACAGAAGCATTGAACACCAAGAAGTAATACCTAGGCAGGGAGGGGAAATCAGAATGCTAGAGGCACCTGGATCGATTCAGAAGGGATGTGGCAGTGTATCCCATCACCATTTGACATACTTCTCTCCAACCTGCATCAGCACCAGGATTAAGAGCCACCCCTGCCCCCCACAGCCCTGTTCCACATGAACAGGTGGTGATGACATGGTGATCACATGGTGGTGATGACATGGTACCTTAGTAATTTCACAAATTAACTGTGCCCCATGAAAATGCAGTCATGAGCAAGGAAGAAAAGAGCGTGCAAAGCTTCCTGGAGGAGATGGTATCCTACCATGACCAAGAAGAAGTCCAAGACTCAGCCAGGAGCCAAGTGGACAAAAGATGGTCAGACACAGTGTGTTGCAGGTGGAAGTGAGGGACTGAAGGACAAACTCCATGTCTGAGCATAAACCCTTGAAGAGGTGATGGAGGTGTGTGAGGAGGCACTTCCCATGCATCTCCCTCTGAGGGGCAAGGCAGCATCAGAGGGAGTCACACAGGGGAGCTTCAGGACTTTCTTACCAGAAACCCACCATCTGGAGTGGGCAGCCCTGTGATTCTATCACTGATTGGTCATCAGACAGGTCATCACTGCTCATTACCCAGGAAGGAAGAAGGAAAACCAAGTGACCAGCAACCAGACTAGTGAGTCGCAGTGACCCACTCAGCCCAGCTATACGTGTCTCCAAGACCCTTGCAGTGGGGCATAGCCAGGAACTGAAGGCTGCATTTGGAAACATTCACTCTGCTGAGTTCTCTGGCGCAGGGTTGGCTCCTGACTCCTGGAGGGAAGACCTATGGGGCTGGACCCTGGACCCTTGTACCTGTGCAGTGTGTGACCTGAGAAAGCTTTCAACAGATGAGCAGTGGGCATGAGCAAAATAAGTGAAAGCCCCTCTAATGTTGGGTCCCACTGCAGGTGTGCCAACGCCATTGTACACTAACTTAACTTTTCAATGGCTGAATTTGAGTTTGGGTGGAAAAAAGACAGCCACCAACTAGAAATCTGTGCTAGGGTTTCACAGACTCACAGCTTCAGAGACAAGAAGAGGTGCAGGGGCAAAGGACCACAGTCCAATGGGAGGAACCCCAGAGTGTGTCCTTCTCCCTTCAGAAAGGCTGACCCCCAAAGTTAGGAACAAGGGATACTGGGGGACAGATTGGGAAGGAGGCCATCAAAAATACACTTTGACAGCCATCAACAAATCTCAACAAGTCCTGAGTACAACAAAGGATGCCGCTTCTGGGAAGTCTGCATGAACATGGCTGGTTCTCCCTGGTAATAAGAGAGCCTGTGCCATAACTCCATTAAACACAAAACAAAAAGGAGAGGGGATGGATGACAGCATAAATAAATAGCATCACTTGGTACCTTTGGGCACCAAAGTCTTATGCAATCCAGCAGAAGCAGACAGTTCCGCATGCCTACCTTGGTTCTCCTTTTGCGAAATTTATAGCCTTCATGTACTGAGTCACGCAATTCTCAAATTCCTCCTAAAAGAGCCCAAGGAATGCACAGGTAAGGCGCTTTTGCTACCAAAGCAGCCATCACCACACATCTCCACTTCCATCACCAAATGCAAACTGCTTGGCACCCCAGCTTCTGCACAGAAACCGCACTTGGCTGTGCCCCTGAGTGCCTGACTCTTCCAGCTCCCCCCCGGCCCAGCTCAGGGATGGCTGTGAGAGAAGACAGAAAAGCTAGAGCACTGCCACGTGGAGGTGGGAGGTCAGACGGACTCATGCCAGACACCGGCAAAAGCTGAGTGGAGAGAAAAGCACAAACAGGAACTCTAACTCTTCTGCATCACTGTAGAGGAGAGACTGGTTCCTCAACTCCATCTTGCTCAAAAGCCACTCTTTTTTTTAAAAAAAAAATTTACATGCACTGGTGTTTTTTGCCTTCATGTATGTCTAGATGAGGGCATGGGATCCTGTGGAACTGGAGTTACAGAGAACTGTGAGCCACCATGTGGGTGCTGGGAATTGAACCAGGGTCCTCCGGAAGAGGAGTCAGTGCTCTTAACCACTGAGCCATATCTCCAGGCCAAAAGTCACTCTTAAGGCCTGACTTGCTGCTATCCCCGGGGGTGGGGTGAAAACAGAAGGGGATGTTCTCACCAGGTTTTCCTCTGACTGTGGAGCACACAGCTGGGCCCTACACAGGTGTGCCCGGCCCAGAAACTGAGTCACTGGCCCCTTCACTTTGAAGTACATCTGGATGCAGTCGTCACTCATCTCAGGCTCTCCCATCTGTAGGAGATTGAAACAGGAAAAGTAAAGCTTGGTCATCCCCATTCCCACAACACTCATCGGTGGCCCACCCACCCTCTTCTGTGCCATTAATATTCCCAAATGTGAGGGGGACAGGTTCATTGTGTGCCAGTGCCAGCCAGGCCCGGGGCTCGACCTTGAGTGCCTGCTCTGCACACACCACGAACAGGTCCGGGCTGAAGCTCTCTGAGGGGTCGAACTCCGATTTTCCCAGGTTTGCGGACTTGATCAGCTCATAAGCTCGTCGCAGGGCAGCTGCATCTGTCAGGCAGAGGATCAGCAGAGGGGCCCAGCATGGATGTGTCAGAGAGATACAGTCCCCGGAAAAGCCTTCCTCTGGCACAGAAACACGGGTCTGAATTCCTAGTCAGGCTGTCTACAACCCTCCCCACTCAACAATTAGTCCAGGCTCAACAACTGTAGCCACCGCACCACGGGAGGCCTTCTGTGCCGCTCTCCTGGGGTCAAGAGATTCCCAGCAACAGAGTTAGGATGAGACCCACCTTGTTGGTTCTGGGCACGGGTCAGTTCCTGAGTGATAACCAGGTCCATGGCGCCTAAGGCCCACCGCCAGACAGCGACTTCGCTGCTGTACCAGCAGCGGTTGGTTGCCTAGAGACGGATCCAGACTGAGAACGCGGGAGGTCGGGGCGGGGCTACACTTGGAGGGGGTGTAAGTGACTCCGGAATAGAGAGGGGAAAAAGGAGGGGAAGGAAGCAAGAAGGCGTGGGGCGGGACTGGCGGACACCGAGCGTGGCCAGGTCAAGAACTTTTGAGTGTTGAATTGGTGCCAATGCAGTGCTTTCTTCAGTTTCTCGCCAGGCTGCGCTCACCTCCTATCCACCCATCCATTCTTCAGGTCCCGCTTTGCTGAGTTAGGAAAAATATGAGCGCTTCACAAGACCTCCCTGCTATGTTGGACGCAAGTCCGCAAGGATCTAACAGAGCATGTCTTGAGGAGCAGGAAGGAGGGCTGTTGGGTACCAGCGGACAGGGAAGCTGCCAGCTTGGGAAAGAGTCCCCCTTTCTATTTCCAGGTGCCACCTGTGGCAGGTCTACTTGTGACATCGATCTAAGCCTTTAGGGATTGGAGAAGGAGGGGTGAAGACTGAGCAGATCTGCCTGTAGCTGCCGTCTGGGACAGAAGCAGTCGTGGAGTCAGAAAAGGTGGGAAGACGCCTCCTGTGCTCTAGGGTCCTTGGGCGAGGAAGACTCTCAGAGGACTCCCACTAAGACACAGTAGTCTTGGAGGTCCTAGCTAGGGCAGAGCTCCGGACTGTTGTTGGGGCTGTGCTTCAGCGAGTAAGAAGCAGTGATGGGTGGGCAGCGATGGAGACCCCGGAGCATCAGGTGCGCAGGCGCATAGGCAAAGACAAAGCTGGCTCTAGAAGATCAAATAAGCATTTAGAATGGAGTGCAGTGCAGAAGGACAAACGCATCCAGGGAAGGAGCTGCAGTCCCCAAGGCCACGCCTCCAGTGAGCTACTTCCTCTAGCCTGGCGCCACCTTCTAAGGAATCCAGAGCCTCTCAAAATAGCACCACCTGCTGGGGCTATGCGTCAGCACATGTGCCCGTGAGACCTTAGCAGGTACAAACGGAAAAACCACAAAGGGAGAAACAAATTTGTCTTCAAAAGCATAGCCTTCTGAACTTTGAAGTAGGCTGTTAGGAAAACAAAACAGATTGGGTGAGAACATTCACAATAAAATCTCAGATACAAAATCAAGAGTTCAACAGATGAATCATAGCAAGTTTAAAAGATGCTAAAGACTTGGATAGGCACGCAAGATACGTGATTTTCCAGCGGACACAGATTGAGTGCTGACGCTGTCAGTAATCAAAAAAGGCAGCACCAAGAGATGACTCTCACGTTCAAACCCATTAGTGCAGCTAAAATCAAGAAGCCTGATGGTGGGAGGCTGGTGAGGACAAACAACTGCATTTGCCACACAGCTGGTGGGAATGTAAAATGACAACTGCGGGAAAACCATTAGCTCCAGGTAAACTGAGGCATGACCCAGAAATTCTCCTCATATGTGCTTGCCCTGAGGGAAGGATGCATCTATCCTTTGAAGTCCTGTAGAGAGTGTTTGTGGCTGCTTTCTTCATGACAGCCCAAGGGTAGAACTGACCCAAATGGCCAACAAAAACCTCACTAAGGATGGCCAGTTACACAATGGGCTATTGCTCAGCAATAAGGGAAACAGAGGAGGAGTTGATCTGGGGGAGGTGAAAAGGCTGGGGAGGGGGAGGGGCAGCAGACCAGAGCCCTGACAGAGACCAGACCTTGGTTTCACTTCACTAGAATGGGACAGAGCTGAGCAAGCAGGTCTCAT
Organism: Dicrostonyx torquatus; assembly: GCA_028555095.1. NCBI lineage: Eukaryota > Metazoa > Chordata > Mammalia > Rodentia > Cricetidae > Dicrostonyx > Dicrostonyx torquatus. Next base: position 5,313,399 of record JAQHUG010000118.1, read on the forward strand.
GAAAACCACAACTAATGGGTGACCATCAGCCCTTCTGCTGAATCCGCAGGCCCCCAAAGCCCTTCTGCTAGCTCAGCAGATGCCCCCCAGACTTCTGCAGGCTACAGATAGCTCTCCCTACCCTGCTGCTGGAAGGTCCCTAACCACCAGGACCTCCCACCAGTCAGCCCCCGTACTAATTTTCCTCCACCAATCAACCCCAGATTAATCCCTCCTCTCTGGAATTCCCCAAACTCTGCTCAAAAGGAGCTTGTGACCTTCTTTGGGGGTCGCTTTTTTGCCACCCCATAGTTGTTGGTCTTCTTTGGGGGCCTTTTCTCAGACTCTAACAAAGGGAGATAGAGGGGGGCTGGAAGGAGCAGAAGGAAGAGAAACTGCAGTAGGGGTATAATGTATGAGAGAAGAATAAAAGTTTAAAAAAATGAACCTTGGCAGGCAACAATACCATGACGAGTTCCGGCAATGTGGAGACAATGGGCCTAGACATGAGTGTGTATGTGTGTGTGTGGTATGTGTATGTTGGTGAGCTGTGACAGTTTCAGCTTTCAGACTGACTGTCAGCTAGGATTGACGGTGAAGGTCTTGGTGGTGCACACATGGTACATACTTACCAGACCTCAGAGGTTGGGATTGGTCTCTTAGCTGGCAGCATCTTGGTTTATGTTCGTTGTCCCTTCATGAAGGAACCAAACAAAACCCGAAACCAGAGAGCTCCAGTAAGGAACCCCGCCTGGAAGGAGTGCAGTGGGGCTGGGAGTGGGGAACCCCTGCCTGGAAGGTGGGCAGTGGGGCTGGAGCTCCCTTGAACCCTGGGCAGGTCAAAGACTGAGATTTCTATCACAAGGGTTTGCACTGGGAGGCTGGGGGCATCTCTAAGGTACTTTCTTACTTTCTAGAACTTGAGGACATTGAGGGTGAAAGTCTGTTAGGGGTGGCCACCGAGGTCTGGGGGACACAAGCATGATTACAGGATGTGGAGGAGATTATGGCTCCAGCTACTGCCTTGTTTCACCCCAGCTTTGTCTTTCATATGGCCAACCAGGGAAGAGATTGGAATCCAATACTGAAGTGTGGGTGCTACTGAATACAGGCTTTTTTTGCACCTTCATGAGGCAGGAAAATCCCATGAACATTCTACGTGTGAGTGTTAAATAAAGTTGGGTATGGCTGATACAATTTTGAAACTTAAATGTCACATTTTTTTCAAGGGTCCTAGAGCAGTGTTCCACCCTAGAGACAGAAGCCCCAAGTCCCTCTAAGTTGACCATCTCTCCATTCCTAAGACAGCACCATTATGAGTCTTTGTCTATTCATAGACTCTCTGCAGTATGTACACTGCAGTAAATATAAAGATATTTACTCCCACCAAGGAACCATCACTCACGCATTATGTAGCAAGATCTCAGTTTCCAAATCCAAGCACATCAAATATTAAAACTCATTTCTCTGGCTACATAGTAGCTATAAATATGAAGAATGCTACGCAAAATATTTTTTCTTACTAGATGTGTCTCATTTTGCCACGGACCACTCAGGTCAGCCTTTGACTCCAAGGGTGTGAGGTTGTGGGGTTCTTTGTGTCATCCCTGAAACTCATGTCCCCTTGCAGGTGCCACCCACAGTCTTTTGTCTGCAGAAGTGCTGGAGACAAAGCAGGGACTCCTGGGATTGGGGTCTGCACGTTTTTATTCAAGTTGTTCCTTATACTCCCCTCTGGCTCTCAGGTGCCCAGGTGCCACTGGCACCCATCTATAGCAGAAAGTCTTTAACATCCTTCCAGGCAGTGCTGGGGTCAGTATCGAACAGGAAGACAGTAACCAAGCTTTCTGAAATTTCTGTGGAATGTGTTTTCCTCCATCAAGGGGACATTCCCACCTTCTCTAGACACCTCTGAGTGTCCCATAAATTAACCTTGGGCAGTGTTGAGTTGGCATGGGGGCCACAGGCTATGGCAGTGCCGCAAGGCTCTCTGTTTCTAAGGAGTGAGCCCCAGGAGTTCCTACACACCCATCTAATGTGATTTCAACTCCCCGACTCCTTGAAGCTCCAGTATTTTACCAGAGCTCAATATATCCAAGGGAACAGACACATAGACTCTCCTGCCCATGCCAGCTGGTGAGCAAAACTCCAGAAGGTGGACACCCAAAGTGCACCTGGAACTCTAGCAATAGCAAGAAAGGGCAGGAAGGAACTGGCTACTCTTGGGAGAATGTGGTGCCACTGTCACCTGACAGATCTCCAAAGTTGGGGAGGGAAGGGTCTACAGGGAAAAGTAACTCCCCTAAGGGGACACAAAGGTGGTCCCCTGATCCAAAACATTGGCTCTTTTCCTCCGGACACAGCCCATCCAAACTGCCTAAGGTTTGCCTAGCTAACCATCACCTGCACATGTCTCTGCTGGTGGGCTGGAGCTTATCCCTGGCTGGATGTCCCCAGGAGGAAATCAGGGGGCTGCTGGTCTGCATCTCCCACACAAGGAAGAAACTGCCGTGGGGAGTGAGCCCTCTATTCAGTGCAGGCAGCAGAACGTGGCAGCTTTTCCTGGTACTCACTTTGAGAACTACCAAGTCTGCTTTATGATGGGATGGGAATTCAAGCATGAAGTGTGGGTGGAACATTGGGCTGGAGAGACCCTAAGTGGGCACAGTCTGATCAGAGGCCATCAGGAGATGTGCAAATAGGATCCACAGCCTGCTCCAGAGGAGGTCCCATGGAGGTCACGATGGACATGGAGGGGATGCTCAGCCAGTCAGTGGGTCCTCCACGTCATCTGTGTGTGCTGAGTGTACATGTACATGTGAGTGTGTGAGTTAAAGGCGCATGTGTGAGTGCGGGAACATGACTGTGAGTTACACATGTGCGTAAATGTGATTGTATTGATATGTGTGACTGTAGATATGTGAGTCGTTCATGAGCGTTGAGCAAGTAATGTGTATGAGCACAAGTGTGTGAGTGTATACAGTGTGTGACGTAAGTGTTCCTGAGTGTGACTGTAAGACTATGCATATGACCTTCTGCTGGCCCAGGAAGCAGAGGTACAGTCCTACCCTCAGTTAGTACCAGAGCATGTGTGTGGGACCAGGATCCGGGTGTTGATCAGAGGACAGACCAAGCCTATATTGCCTGGTTCCTCACCAGGAAGAGGAGGCTGATGACTTTAGGGAGTGTGAGGAGAACACAGAGCTGGAGGAAATGACAACTTGGCTTCCATCTTCACATATCAAGGAACAACCCCAGAACAGAAAGGACATTGCCTCCCTGGGCAGATGGATTACTGCACTTCCCTGGGGACCATAGGAGGGCTCTGTAACCCCACCTTCCCTGGGGACCATGGGAGGACTCTGTAACCCCATCTTGCAAACAGAGTGAAGCATTACAACATCCTGGCACCCCAGCACACCAGCCACCCTAAAACCCTAACCCCCGAATTTCTTCAGCATGCCAATATCACCAGCATTCCAGCAACTGCAGGGTCTCAGCATCCCCCTTCTAACTTTTCAACATCTCCAGCATCCCAGTGTCTCCAGGATCCACCATCCCAGCACACAACAACCCCGACATCCAGTATCCCCAGCACCCAACACCTGGCACCCCTGAATCCTGAGTACCCGGGGTGTCTCTAGCACTAGAAACTTCTTGGAATCTCCAGGAAATGCTCCTATGGCTTCTACCGCCTTCTTCATTTCAAACCTGGGTCTTTCTTCATTGACCAAACTTGTCCTTTTTGTCCCTGATTTATCAGCACCCCTTCACAAAGGAATATGTTCAAACAGGCCACAGAAACCTTCTACTGCTCTTCCATTCCAGTCAGTCAGGTGACACACGGGGCACTAGTTAAACACGATATCACGCAATGGATGATATTTTAGTACTGCGCAGGCATATGTAAGAATTCGATGGAAATGCTAAACAGCTTATTCATTATTTAGCTGACATTTAGACTTTACTTGGCTTCCTGTGTTTTCATCTGATAGTGTGCAACTGTCATTCTGTGCTTCTTGCCTCTTCTCTGCATCCTCCAGTCACAGCGTGGTCCAGGTGACCTGTGCACATCTATTCTGTTCTTGTTCACGGAAGTGGCGATGCATCACCACCTGTCTTCCGCATCCACATAAGCGCTGTCCACTTACTCAGCATCATTTACCAAGGGCCCATGTGGCAGTCACTGCAGCTATGGCCACTTCAGATCAGGGCTTCTTAGCCTCAGCACGGAGACGCTCTGGACCACATAGTTCTTTGGAGAATGCCATGTGCATAACGGGATGTTGAATGGCATTAGCTGTCAGGAGCACTGCTTCCCCATCTGGGTTATAGCCCCCCAAAATGTTTACAAACATGCATCCTTTGGGGGTAGAATTGCAATAGAGACCCCCAGGTTATCTCCATATTTCTCATCTATTTTTGTTTGTTTTAAACCATTTTAACTTGTTTTAATTTTTAATAATAATAATAATATAATCACACCATTTCCTCTTTCCTTTTCTTTCCTCCAGATCCTCCCATTTATCCCTCCTTGTTCTTTTCAGATTCATGACCTCCCCCGTTAATTGTTGTTACATGCACACACACACACACAGAGGCATAAAAACAACCTGCATAATGTTACTTGTATGTTTTCAGGGCTGACTATGTGGTATTGAATGGCCATTTGGTATACTCTTCCTGGGGAAGACTATTTCTCCTGTTCTCAGCGTTCCTTAATTGCCTATAGTTCTTTGTGCAGAGCTGAGCTTCATGAGCTACGCCACCCCACCCTCATCAGCGTACCATGTCTATTGATGTTGTCGTGTTCAGCTCCTGTTTATGCAGTCATGGTGGTGAGACTATGGGTGTAGCTTCTGACATTTACTAGGAGACACAATCTCAAAACAAAACTCCTGACCTGAATCTTATGACCTTTCTAGCCCCTCTTCCGCAATGTCCCCTGAGCCTTAGGTGTGGGAGTCACTCTGTAGATTTATCTCTTGGGACTGGACTCCACAGCTCTGCATTTCAATTGGTTGTGGTTTTCTGTAGTGGTCTTTGTCTGTTGCAAAGAGAAGTTTCCTTGATGGGGGTAAGGACTACACTTATCCGTGGGTAGAGAAACAAATATTTAGAAAGTAGTTAGGGATTTACTGGTTTAGTTAAGTAGTGGTTATAGGTTTTTGTCTAAGATCCACGGCTTTCCTAGCCCTGGGTAGTTAGCTAGGTTTCCAGTACCAGGCATGATTTGCCTCCTGTTGAGCAGGTCTTACGTCCAATTAGACAGCCACTGGTTCCCATCAAGGTATGCATGCCGCTACTGCACCCTTAGGGTTATCAGAGCATGCTGGTCATTGTGGCTCATGGGCCTCATAGCTGGGTGGGATACCAGTTGCTTCCTTCCTTTGGAAGCTAGCATGGTGCCTTCTGGTACCCTAAGAGGTAGTCCTCATGGAGGAGGTAGTGAGTTCAGTTCCAGCTCAGGGGCTCTTGGGTTCTGGGTCTGAAGGGCATATGTTATCTTCAACAACAGGGGCCTCCCATCTGGGAGTAAGAACTTTTCCCCTTCCCTCTTAGGTTTAGCATCTGGGGCCCTAGGAATGAAACCAACAAACAACAGAGTAATAAGATCACATTGTATTTGATGTTAATATTTTAATTTTTGTGTGTACTTAAGGGTCTCCTGAGGAGAGAAAGGAACACGAGGCTGCAGCTGGAGAGGTCCTAGTGCCTGCAGGCATCTCAACAGAGGGGTAAAGTGTGGAAGCAGGAGACTCAGGAAAGGGGCCCTGGGGAGTAAGCACATGGGAGGAGGGGGTTGTCTGCTGTGCAGTGAGACAGGAGTGGGCGGGGCTTACCTTGTACCCCCTTTCTTGTTTCCTTTTGTGCACCTTAATCCTCTAGTTATCTTGTCTCTCTGTCCGTCAGTCTGTCAAAGAATTTGCAGAGCTGTAGTGTCACAGGCCCCTGTGCATCTAAAATGTTGTCTCCATGGCTTACCTACTCCCCACTTCCGCAATGTATTGACTTCTATTTCCTCTGCCAAGGAACAATGGGGCTGCTGCCTCACGCCCAGTCCACACAGGTTCCTGTCAAATTCTCTGAGTGTCACCATTGTGATGGGGAACATGTTTTCTCCAGCTCCAACAGGAGTCCCAACTTGCATTTTTTGCACTAATCACGGCGCCTTTCTGTGTGTGTCAGCTGTTGTCCTTTCTGTCAGCTGGGCACCGTATTCTATGGGTAATTTCCGTTAGGCTCCTGGCAAGTTTAGAAGACTGTCAGGGACTTTAAAGGCTAAGGAAACCACCACTTTGTGATATTAATTCAAAGTATGCCTCATGCTTTGGTGTTATTTTCTTTGATTTTGCTTACTTTGATTTCTGTCAGCCAGAATTTTAAAAATTAAATGTAGCTGAAGTAATCTGGCTGTTTCTGTCTCCCCAGAAAAACCTGCCTGGTTTCAACCCTTCAAGAAACTCCCTCTGCCCTCCCATAGTTCAGAGCTTCCAAGGTCTTTGACAAACTAATTGATTTTGGGAGTGAGGAATAAGACAAACCTGTTTCCACACACACTGTCCTGGTGCGGACTGCTCTGGATTCTTCCCGAGTCTCTGTGTAAGACACACCACCATGCTGTAGTGTGCCCTGATTTCTTCTCAGCTCTCTGTGTAGGGCTCATACACGCTGTCTTGTGTATTCTGGTCTTGTTCCTTCCTGGGTCACTGTGAAAGGCTCACACATGCTGGCTTGTGTGCTATGGTCTGATTTCTTCCTGGGTCTCTGTGTTGGGCTCACACATGCTGTCTTGTGTATTCTGGTCTTGTTTCTTTCTCCGTCTCTGTGCTGGGCTCACACATGTAGTCTTACGTATTTTGGTCTGATTCCTTCCTGGGTCTCTGTGCCAGGCTCACACAAGCTGTCTTGTGCATTCTGGTCTTGTTTCTTTGTTGGTCTTTGTACAGGGCTCACACATGCTGTCTTGT
>JAQHUG010000118.1:5320442-5336651 GCA_028555095.1 Dicrostonyx torquatus
ACACATGCTGTCTTGTGTATTCTGGTCTTGTTTCTTTGTTGGTCTTTGTACAGGGCTCACACATGCTGTCTTGTGTATTCTGGTCTTGTTTCTTTCTTGGTTTCTGTGCAGGCCTCACACACACTGCCTTGTGTATTCTAGTTTGGTTTCTTCCTGCATCTCTGTGTGGAGCTCACACACACTGTTTTGTTGTTCCCATCTCCAATATGTTTCTGCATCTGCTTTGCCAGCCTGAGCCTGTGCTGTCTCTGTTCTTAGCATCTTTCAAGCCCATATTTGCATGTTTATGTAAATGCTGAGTCATCTGGTCTAGTTAAAATATATCTATAGAAAACACAAAATTGAAAACACTCCGTGACATTTCCTTTAGGATGATAGAGACTCAATTATAGATTGATTGACCACCCTGAGGTGGGGACTCCTGCTCCAGGACCCCATGTGGTGTTCCATTTGCCTTGCTTCCATGCACTTTGCTGATCTTGCATGGACTTTGAGGCTTGAGTTGGTACAGAAGCTCATTCCCCCACTTCTTTTCAAGCCCCACTTTTGAAATGTGCTCTTGCTGTATTTCTGTGCTGTTGTGTTGGGTTCAGAGGCCACGACTGTGTTCCTAGAGGTTTCCTGGATTCTACGAGATGGGGCTGCTGCTTTTCAACCTCATGTAGCACAGGTGTGTGTAAATGTGTGTGTTTGCATGTGTGCATATACGGGTGCATGCATACATAAGCACAGGTGTGTGTACATGTGTGTGTTTGCATGTGTGCATACATAAGCACAGGTGTGTGTACATGTGTGTGTTTGCATGTGTGTGTTTGCATGTGTGCATACATAAGCACAGGTGTGTGTACATGTGTGTGTTTGCATGTGTGCATATACGGGTGCATGCATACATAAGCACAGGTGTGTGTACATGTGTGTGTTTGCATGTGTGCATATATGGGTGCGTGCATACATAAGCACAAGTGTGTGTATCTGTAGTTGGGGGCCACTTTCAGGGTAGCACTTCCACCCTGGGGAAGCAGCCAGGTGAGACAGTAGATCAGTGTCTGCGCAATTCACCTGAGGCTGTACCCAACTCTCACCATGGGGAATGGAGGTGATGCCAGTGGAGCCCTGTTCCCCTTTCCCTGTGCTCCCCTCTAGCTCCTGGTCTGCTTCCTGCAGGGAGCATCCATATGAGCTCATAACCTAACAGTTTGGTTCCACTATCAAAAGTGACTGGGTGAAAGCTACAGGGAAAGGGTGGGACCCAGTTGTGGCCAAGAGGTACTTTTCTGAGATGATAACAAGGGGCCTGTTATATTAGTGCAGTCGTTCATTCCTTCAGGGTCTCTTTAGCCTGCGAAACATTTGTGTTGGGTTTATGAGACATGTACAGGGTTTGAAGGAGTGGGAGATGGGGGTTGATGTCTAATAGATACTCAGAAAATGGACTCCAGTAACTTGGAATATTTCATGCCTCTGGCCTTGCCCCTTAGGCTTCTGACTACGGAGGCTCCAGTGGGTTGCTTGCATGCTCAGGGTATTCTTAGTGACTAAATTTCAGGAAGACAGAACCCTGACCAACGACCACCCACCTCTTCAGGCCATCCCAGGAGGCACAGGCCTTATGCAATTCTTGGGTACCCAGCACAGGATCTCAGAGCCTAGGAACTGAGGTCAATTCTTGCTTTCCTAGCATCAGGGCCCAGCAGGCAGCTGTTTAAATGCAGACCCAGGTGGCTGTGACAGGATGCCCTGATCTGAAAGGAAGATGTCACAATTCTACCCCCTAAGCTGGAAGAGACAAAAAGTGAGATATGGATCATCACCTCACCAGCTGATGACAGGCAAGCAAAGGCCATGCTGAACTTTCATGATTGGGGCAGCCGCCGACTCTTAGACAATTAGTTGCCACCAGCCTCAGCAGGGCCACTTGGAAAGTGATGGAGAGGGTCCTGTGGTGCTCACACTCCTCAATCCCAGAGAATATGTGGGGAAGCTTAGGGGCTTCTTTTGAGGATGTCACCTCAACTGGACATTGAGGGAGAATGGCAAGGTGCAAATCTGTCCCTGTAAGACTGGCCCAGGGTGCTACTTGAATACACAGCCTGGAGGAGGCACAGGCTAGACTTTGGAGCTTACATGTCCTAGCCTAGGGGCTGCCCCGGCCTTGCCTCTGACATCTTGGGACTGGGACTGGAAATGTATAGCTGTTCCAACAGCAGTGGACAATTAAATCCTTCAAGGAAGCATCTTCTGCAACTTGGTTAGCTGCAACACTTGTTTCTTCAGAGGGCAGTCACTTTCTTTGTGTGCCCTGGATCCTCAGCCCTCAGGGAAATCTTGCCCTTCGAATCTTCTAGTTATGTGACAAAGGCAGGCTGGCATCATCCACACCTCCATATCCAAGGATCTCACCCTCATATCACCTCCGAGGCCCACCCAAGTTTAAGAGGTGAGATCAGGGCTGTGAATGGCACTAGCTCTTACATTTTAAAATAACCCATTTCTATTAATCTGTGTATCAACACGAGACTGTGGCTTACAGGTAAGGGTCTGGGTCCTCTTCCTTTGGCAGCTACATGGCATCTCCTTGGCTCAGCCTACTCTCTCTATTTTTCTCGCCTGACTTTACTCTGCTAAGCCATTGACCAAAACAGCTTTATTCACTAACCAATAGAAGCATCACCTATACAGAAGGACATCCCACATTATCGGGGGCATCTGCCTCGTGGAGAGGGAACTTCCTATGAAACTAAGGATGACCCTTCAAGGAATCATGGTCAAGTGTGTGGTGACACCCATGAAGACTTGGAACACCCAGTAGGCATGGGTCATGCCTCTCTTGGGACTCTAGAGTGTGGAGGGTGCCCTTGGGTGTGGCAGGGTAGACAGGTGACTCCTGAGATGGCCTTGGGGCCACTGCTGGACTCCCTGAAGGCTGTAATGGATAAGCAGGCAGGTGCTGGCAAGGGCCACACAACCTTAGGAGCAGCCATGCCAGGATGGGCGTTTGGGATGGGAGAGGCAGGAAGCCTCAGGAGGTGATGGCCAGGTTGTCATGACCCTCTAAGAGCACCTTTGTGAACCCTGGGGCTTCTTGGTGCTGCCTCCCCAACCCCTGTGTGCTGCTTTTGCTAAAATCTCCTGAAGGTGTCCTGATGTGGGTGGATACTATAGACATGGCCTGGGTCTCTTTGACAACATGCCCCAAGTGGGCACACAGCACGCTCTTCCTGCCTAGCCAGACGAAGCTTTCCATGGGGCTCGCTTCTGGAAGGCACTAGACTGGAGACACAAGTTGCCTTCCCAGGGGATGATCTCATCTGTGGCAGGCTCTCATCTCAGGCAAGACCTGGATCAGTTAGGTTCTCAGAAGAAGTGAAAATCAAGGTGACCCCCTCTGTTGTCTGAGGTTTCTGTCCTGTCCGGTTCCCGCAATTGTTAAGTCCCAAAGAAATCACACACATTAGTTATAAACTGATTGGCCCATTAGCTCAGGCTTCTTATCAACTCTTGTAACTTATATTATCCCATTATTCTTGTCTATGTTAGCCGTGAGACTTGGTTCCTTTTTTGGCGAGGCAGTCACATCCTGCTTCTTTTGTGGCTGGGTCATGACTACAGACTAGGACTTCCTTCTTCCCAGAACTCTCCTGTTCTCATTGACCTACCTCTACTTCCTGTCTGGTTGTCCTGCCTATACTTCCTGCCTGGCTACTGGCCAATTAGCATTTATTTAAAATATAATTGACAGGATATAGACCATTGTCCCACAGCATCCTTTCCTATAGAACTAGTGTCTTCTCAAGGCTAGGCCAAATGGAGTAGGTATTTTTAATTTATATTGTGAATAGTCTAAGTCAGAACCTCCCTGCTTAGTGATCATGGAGTCAGGTAAAGCCATGCCTGACCCAAACCCAGGAGGGACAGGGTAAAGCATCATCTGACTGTAGCCACGATGGCCATGGTGTCCTAGGGGTACAGTCACACAGTTCATCTATGTCTCTCACAGGGCTGCTATATGAGATGAAGAGGGCATGGGCAGAATGTACCTAGAGTTTGGAGGTGGGGATAGGTGGGGGATGGGAGCTTCCGACCCAGTTCCTACAGGTCCTGTCACATGGATATCCTCGTACTTAGTAGAAGGAGTTCCCATCTAATCATCCAGCTTGGGCCCCCAGACTTTTCTCATAGGCAGCAAGGCCTCCAAGAGCTCACTGGGGTTCGCTTCCCTACATCATTAGCATCACTACCATTAACATCACTGCCTCGTGCTTCAGGCAAGGGTCAGGCGTGTGCCGGATGCTGAGGACGATGTCTTGCCAAGGGAACTCTGCTCCTTCCTGCAGGTCTGGAGGCCCTGGGCTTGAGCCACTCTCCTTGGTACACCACACGTACCCCTTAAAGTCCTCACTCATGAGTTCAGATGTGGGCCCAGCAGTGACCTTATTGATGTCTACAAGCAAGAGCAAAGCCAGCCAGAACCCTGTGCTGCCCAGAGGATGGGGAGAAGTGCCAGGGGCCAGCCCATGGCTTGAATCTAGGACTTTTATGCTTAAGCCTTTAAAAGGGTAGAAAAGATGGTTTTGTTAGTTAGTGATATCAGCAAATGTCTTGGAAAATATAGAAATGTTTTTGACTGAGGCTGGCTTTAGTTCCATCTCTAAGGGCTTGAGTAAGAATGAAAGGCTGAAATGATAGCACACCAGAAGCATCACACTTCCTGCACAACCAAAACCAAGGCCTTAAGGACGGTTTCTAGGCAAAGCTCTCCCATCCTTGGCTTTGGTTTGAGAGTCCTTCTGTATCACCCCTTCTCCTGAGTATGCCGGCATGTATGTGAGCAAACATGTGCAAGCATGCCTATACATGTGTGGGTACATGCATTCTGTGTATGAGTGTGGGTGTGGTGTGGGTGTGTGAGCATGTGTGCCCAGATTTGAGCATGTGAGTATGCAAGTTTGTGAACATGTAGGTGCTGGCCATGTATGAGTATATGTGACCACGTATGTGAATGTGATGGAGAGTTTCAGTTGTCACCTGATGCAACCTAGAATCCCTGGGAAGGGAAGTTGTCACCTGATGCAACCTAGAATCCCTGGGAAGGGAATCTCCGTGAGGAATCGTCTAGATCCGGTTGGCTTAAAGGCACATATGTGGGCATATCTTGATTGTGTACACTGAGGTGGGAAGACCCATCTACTGTGGGTGGCATCAGTCCCTAGGAAGAAGATGCCCAACTATGGAAGAGTGGAGCGAGTGAACCGAGCGCCAGCATGCATGTATGTATTCATTCACTGCTCTCCGCTCTTGACTGTCAGTGTGGCATGACCAGCTGCTTCACGTCTCTGCCACCTTGGCTTTCCACATGGCAGATGGTAACTCAGAAACGCGAGCCTATTTGGGTTCATTTAACCCTTTCTCCCTCAGGCTGCTTCTGTCAACGGCAAAGGAAATGAAACTAAGACAGCAAACGTGAATGTGGTGCACCCAAGTGTACGGAAGTGCACATCTTGTAGCTGTGAATACATACGAGGGTGCATAAGTGTGTGTGTGAGTGCATGTGAGTATGTGGGTGGTGTCACACATGTGTGATTGAGTGTATGTACACTGGGATACATGAACACGAGTGCATAAATGTAAGCACGTTTAGGGGCTATGAGTATGGAGTATCTGTGACCATGTGGTATGTAATATGAGTGTGGGGGTGTGAGCGTTTGTGTGCACATACGTGTTCTGGTGCATGTGAGGTTTCCACTTCTTTGTATACACATACCAAGGCAGATACTCTGTGTTCACACCTCCTTAGTTAATGTCACTTGAGGTGGCCCTGTCACAGACAAGTGCCTGGCACATCAGCTCCAAGCCAAGCAGGGGCCTTCTGAGGAGGTGACACCAATCCTCTGGGAAGCACCTGGGCGGTACTGGAGGAATGCTGTGACTATGAATCTTCTCTCCAACAGACTGGAAAATGGAAGGGGCTCCTGTGTCCATTTAAAACAATGACATCATGAGGGTCTTGGGAAGAAGGTGTCTCCCTGATAACCTTATTACGGCAAGCCGGGAGAACCTTTCACTATTTGCTTAAATATTCATAGAAGTATGAAAATTTAAGCATTAGTAATTTGTTCTGTATTCATTATTTATTAAGCTTATTTTTCCTTTTGGCAAGATGATCCTGATCTTTACCCAGAAAACAATGGGCAAGACAAACAGCCCTGGTATCTCGAGCCACTGAAATTACATTTTAAACAATTTCCCTGTCTAATGTGAGAACAAAATAAAGATGTTTATGAATGCAGACGGACTGGAAGTGGAAGGTGGTCGAGTGCCTCTTTTCACGAAGGTAAATTTTATTCCGATAACTCCCAGGATTGAATCTGGGGCTGGTTTAAACCGGGATTGTATCCTCACTTCCCCAGGGATTTCCCAAAGCCTGCTATTGCACATCCCTTTCTGCTGCTCTGGTGGGGTGGATGCAGGGAGAGACATCTCTGTCACCTTCGGAGAACCCGAGGAAGCCTCTCGTAGATGGATGGACATGGCCCCAGGGTGGCCGATTGCGGAGCTCACTGCACCAGCTGAACCAGCTGCATTGGAGAGCTGCCGTAGCTCCCTGGATAGACTCTCCATCATCAGGAGGAATGGCCATGGGAACCTATGGGCTCTGGTTTCCCCGGGCTGCAGCAGCAATGTGGGGGGGTGGGGCTGAGCGCGGCACACATTTATCCCCCCCCCAATACAGGTGCCTAAAGCCTAAAATCCCAGGTCAGCAGAGCGGCACCATTGGAACGCTCCAGGAAAGGCAGTCTCTCTCTTGAAGTCTTTGTTCCATCTTCCAGTGTGTCTGTCTGGTCTCACACGCCTCTCACAAAGACACCAGCCATCCCACCTAGGGCCAACCCTATCCAAATTGCTCTCACCTGAGCTGCTCTCTGAGCAGGTCACAGCACGGAGCAGGAGCTAGAATGTCAGCTCCACCTCCTGCAGCACGGTACAACTCACCCTCCCAGGGACCGCGCACTTGCAAAAGTGGGCTATAGGACTGCTAAGGGCTTCATTTCAAGATTTTAATAAAAAGGAGACCTGACTGCAAGACGACACAAACACAAACAAGATGGTGGTGTGAACGGGTCCCCAGTGACGCCAACCATTTAGGCTTGCTGGCACAGGTGGGAGAAGGCAGAGGAGTAGCCTGTCCCAGCCTTTCATGAACCATTCAGCCTCAAGAACCAACCCTCCGTGTCAATTCTGCTCTCTGAGTCTGTGCTGAAGAAACACCACACAACAGAGTCAGAAGGAGTCCTAGCCTCAGGTTCTGCGAGCAACACCTCTACAACGTGTTTATAATCATCTTCCTGCACTCTCCTCTTATCCCTGTAACCTGTAACCCGACTCCACAAGTCTGGCTCCAGGGCTAAGCCAGCAATTCGTAATTTCTACAGATGTAGAGAGACAATTTGACAAAGATTAAGAAGGGGACAAGAGATAATAGAAGTAGTTGCCAATTTTGGTTGCACTGTGAGACTGGTAACTGAACACGCTGTGCCAATTTGCTGCTAAATACTTTGCGACTACATTTCCAAACAAGGGCATATTTTTTTCATATCCAAAGTATCCTTATCAAAACGAGGGAAATCAAAACCAGAGAAAATAACCAGTGCAGAGTAATTCAGATGCCACCAGACGTCAAAGTGTTCTTCTCACCTTTCCCTACATTCTGTGGCTAATCTAGGATCATGTGACTGATTTTATTTTCATATCCCTAATTTTGCATTGTGGACTTTCTTTTCAGCCCTGTTTTGTATTACTGGATTTGAGAGCTTTGCAGAATTCAGGCCAACTATTTCGTGAGGGACGAGTGTGAGCTAGCATTCAGACTTTCCATAGAGTTTGGGATAAGTTGTGCTTTTCATGGAATCTTCCAATTTCATTTTGTGGTATGCAGTTTTTAAAATTTGCTATGGAATAATTAAGCATACCCTCTGACTTTCCTTGATCGTACTTATCCTTTTAAATAATTAAATTTCGGGGATGAAGAGAGACCACTGGTTGCTTTTCCAGAGGACCTGAATTCGAATCCTAGAACCCACATGGTGCTCTCAACTGTCTAACTCCAGTACCAAGGATACAGTGCCTCTTTCTAGACTCCTCAGGCATCAGGCATGCACACGGTACACGTGCATACTCGCAGGCATGTGTCCGTATGCACAAAAATAATTAATAAATATATCTGGGGGGCTGAGGACAGCTCACTGGGTAAGGGTAGTTGCTGTCAAGCCTGGCAATCTAAGAATGATCTCTGGAATCCACATGTGGAAGGAGTGAACCAATTCCCACAGGTTGACCCCTGACCCCAACACATTGTTCTGTGGCATGCACATAAGTATGAAAACAAAATTAAAATTAAAACATAATTTAAATTTGAATCAGTCTAGTTCCTTTTTCTCTATTTCCTACAGTGTTGAGTTCTAGTCCTATTTTCAGTGATTCCTTGATTCTGCTCATTTGTCTAAATGTACTCCTAGGAGGTTACGAGCTGGGCTGCATAGTTTTGGTGACTGACGTGACAGACAGCTAGAACAAGCAGGGTTCCTTGAGTGTCTGTGAGGGTGCTTCTGGAAGAGACCAGCAGTTGAACGAGTGAGCTGAGTGAATCCTCTTTCACAGGTGTGGCTGGGTATCACCCACACCGCAGAGCCTCTGAACTGGACTGAAAGGCAGAGGCACACACAGCCTCCTTTGAGCTGGAAAACCCGTTTCCTCAGACATCAGCCTTTGGGTTCTCAGCCCCTTGAATTTGAACTAAATTACCATCTGCTCTATTTATCTTTTATCAATCACCTCTCTGTTAAATAACCTATCATCCACCTATGATGATAGATGATATCGTCTATCAACTACACCTACTATCTAGATGTCTATCTATCTATCTTTCAACTACACCTATCTACCTGTTGGTTTGTCTCATCTATCCATCTCTACTATCTATCTATCATCTGTCTGTCTATCATCTATCTATCTATCTATCCATCTATCTATCTATCCGTCCATCCATCCACCTATCCATCTTCCATCTATCCATCCATCCATCCATCCATCCATCCATCTATCATCTATCTATCCATCTATCTATCATCTATCTATCCATATATCTGTCTATCTGTCTGTTTGTCCATCCGTCCATCCATCCATCCATCTATCCATCCATCCATTCATCCATCTATCATCTATCTATCTATCTATCTATCTATCTATCTATCTATCTATCATCAGTTATCTATGTGTACCTACTTCCTATCAGCCTACCTACCTATCCGTCTATCTGTCCAGTGATCAGGTTTCTCGGCAGCACCTTGCCTAAAATAAATGGTTTTGAATTTTCATTCCCTAAAATCATCCAAGAAAGATGACACATAAGAGGATTTTGAATGTTCACTATCAATTTGAAATATTTATAACTTTTTTATTTTATTTGACCCACTACTATTCCAAAGTGTGTCGCCTAATTGCCAAATGTCTGGCAGGCAGAAGATTTTCCTAGATATCTTCCTGGCACCATTTTTAATTTAATTCTACTGTGATTAGAGAACATTCAATACAGTTTCAATGTCTCAAAATTTATTAAAATCTTATTTTGGTGAAACATAGCAACTGTGTGGGCAAATGTTCCATGTGCGTCTAAGATGACGCAGTTTGAAGTAATCACAAGTGTCCTGTGGGAGCCGTGGGGCCATGTGGATGGAAGTGTTAATTCCCTGCTCCTGTTTCAGCTGCTTGTTCTATTGATCAGGAAATAGGCTGGACAGAATGTCCCATCATGATTGCAAATTCCCACATTTTTTTTAACCCTCAGTTTTTGCTTTATTTTTTTATAAACAGTTTGGGCTTATATTTCAAGTGTTTCTGATAGGGGCATATACATTTATGGTTTGTATGTCTTATTGATGAACTGACCCTTTGTCTCTATATTTTATAAAATCTGTTTTGTCTGATAATGGGCAATTAATTTTAATTTACTGTAGATTACTCTTTTGTTCATTATTGGTATTTTTGTCTTTTTTTCTCCAAACTATATTTAAAATACAGCCTGAGGGTTGAAAAGATAACTCAGTCATAAAGAGCCTGGACTGCTCTTATGGAAGACCTGAGTTTGCTCCCTGAACTCAAATCGAGGGGCTCACAACCCCCTGCAATTCCAGTTCCAGAACAGGAGATCTAATGGCCTCATCTGGCTCTAGAAGACACTTACACTGCACCCCCCCACACATAGCATGACTCCCACATAAATGAAAATAACAAAAAGGAATCTTTAAAATATAACCTCTTACACTATAAAGTAGCATTTCCCTTTTAACTTTTATCTTTTTTTAAAAGTATTTTGACACCTCTGGCGATTGAATCAAGATCCTCATGAATGCCAGGCAAGCGCCCAACCTCACCCACATCCTGAGCCCTCCAGCCGGACAACCCAGCCTTTAGTAGAGGAGGCCTTCCCTCTACAACTGATGGAGCTGCTGCCATGGCTGCTGCATGCCTGCTGCCTGGTTTCTTCTTTCTTTCTTTTCTCTTTTCTTTTCTTCTTTTTTATTTTTGTCTCTTGCTTTTCTGCTCCTTCCATCTCTTTAAAAGCCAGTTAATATATTTTAACTCTCCTGGCTATGCCTTTCCTCTGCCTCTTTGCACAGTTATTTTAATGCCTGCTCGCAGAGTTAGGAAGCCTTCGACTTTTTCCCGTCTTAGGATAAACACTGATCCATATCCCCTAATGCAGTGCAGCCTCAAGCACTGCCTCTACTTCTCATGTTTTAAATCTATATATTTAATAAACTCCAAAGTAATGTTTTCTTCTTTATGTTAAACAGTCACATAATTTTGAAATAACCAGACAGCAAAGGATATAGTCCTTCACACTTAATTACATGCATACAGCCTCTGGGATACTTTTGGTTGGCTCTAGATCCAGTTTCTATTTTTAAAAGTATTTTCTTACCCAAGGATGTATTTATATTTGCAGATAAAAATTACAAATAAAAACTCTGCGTTTCAAAGTGTTCTTTGTGCTGTCTGTTTCCCCTGAAGTCAGCTAGCCCCAGTGTAATTCTTTTTCCTCTGACTGCTGGAAGGGTTTTAGCTGATGTTGCTGTGCCTTTGTGTGATTTTTTTCTGCTTTGTTGGACTTCACGAATCTATAAACATGTTTTCATCTTGGCCAAGTTTTTCCTGCTGTCCTTCTTGTGTCCCTCTAGGACTCCAAGTTTGTGCGCAGTGGGCCACTTCCTCTCTTCTATTACTTTCAAAATACTCTCTCTTTCAGAGTGGATGATTTCTACCAGTGTAGAGATTTAGGCCTGCTGATGAGTCACTGGGACTGCTGGCATGGATGGGGCTGAGCTGGAGTTGGGGCCCTGTGTTCATGGAGCTCCATTCTAGACAGGCTCATTCATGGGAACTACGGGAAAGCCATTTCACCTTCCTCCTGAGGCCAGGTCTCTGCTACAAAAGCACAGATTGTGACCTGTTCTCCCAGTAACCAAGGAGCAGAAGCAGGAGCCTCAAACCATTTATCAAAGGGAGGTGCTCACCCAGCCCTTGAGACAGGGTCTGGGCACTCTCAGATCAGGACCCTGGTCATTGACAGCACGCTCCAAGGCCTCCCTACGGCAGGATGGTGTCCCGGTGCTCACTTTCCTGACAGCTTCCCGATCCTCAGAGAGAGAGAATCAATTCCATCATATACAAAGCTTCAGGCTCAGGATACACACCGCCACTAGCTGTGCTGGGAGCTGCAGGCTCAGAACTTAGCCTAGGCTGGGCAGGCCTCTCCCCTGTGCCTCACTTAAGTCCCATGTCCCAGGTTACTCTGGGTTCTGGTGCTGTGGGTGGGTCCATACCTGTAGTGAATGCTGATGACCACCAGGTGGCAACAAAGGAAAGCCGCAACTGGTCTGTGCTGCTCAGGCATCTGCAGCCCTTCCTTCCTCTTCCTTTCCTCCTGTTTCTTTCCTTCTTGACAACCATCCTCTTTCTATCTCCGTTTATCTGTTTCTGCCTTCCTGCTTCCCTCCCTCCTTCCCTCCCTCTCTTGCTTCCTTCCTTCTTCCTTCCAGGCCTTCCCCCCCGCACCGTTCTCCTTCCTATTTTGGGGGGTTTACTTAGACTTAGCAAATATCCTGCTTTTAGTTATATAATGCCCCCCCCCACCCCACAGCTGGACAGATCTGTATAAAAATAACACTTGTCAGGCGTGATTACCTTCCTGTCCTCTGAGCTGAGTTGCCTCACCTCCTTGCAGAGCTATTTAAAGCCAGACAAGAGGCAGCCCTTCACCCATAGGCTTTGAGGCTACAGAGAAGGCCTTGGGCAGAGGGGCACAGGGACACCTTCACCTGGCCACCTAGCTCTGGTTGTCATGCAAGAGGAAGCGCCTGGAAAGAAAGGTAGTGTTTAGACTCAGGCAGAACAAGACACAAAATGGGGCTTGTATGCTTTCGATGCCAGTGAGTCTGGGAGACAAGGAGAACTAGGCCTGGTGGAGGTGCTAGGAGTGGGGCTGAAAACACAGTGTAGGTATGTCTGCCAAGTATGGGGGTCACGAGTATGGCAAAGGGACCTCTGTTCTGCTGCAAAGAGCTGGGAACTCAAGCAGGGATGAGCAGGCCTCCAGGTAGACCAACTAGCACAGGGGCACAACCTCAGTGTGGTGGGGAGCTGGACTAAGTTGGTTGTCAGAGGTGCCCTGAAGTGCAGCATACAGCTTCAGCCTGCAGTCCACTTATTGCCCTGAGAAGAGTGCAGTTGCCCCAGGCAGGACACTAGAGTACTTGCAGAATCAGAGCCTGCGGAGCTGGCTGAATGCTCATCTGCAAGTCCCTCGCTCATATTGAGACATTCCAGGATAGTAGCACAGGAGCTAATAGGAGTCCAGAGGTTGCCCTTTCTTCCTGTAGTCCCTGACCTTATGACCTCAGAATCTGTCTTTCAAGGGAAGGCACGGGCTAGCTGGGGTTCCAAATGTCTACTGGGGACAGGACTGGCCCTGGAAGAGAAAAGATCAGGCTACAGAAGCTGTGGTGTCCCTCAGTGGGGCCCACTTAGTAAGCTGATTGACCCCTTTCATGGCTAGCAAAACCCCAGTGAGGTCGTTTCATACTTCACTGTTGTTGCTAAGATAGAGTTTCTATCCCAGGAACTGGTACACCTTCCTCAGGTCCTTACAGACCAGCAGTCAGTCCCAACACCCTTCTCACCCACAACATCAGGGCTTTCCCCAGACCCCAGGCTCCTTTCCATGGCTCTCCTCCTCTTCCTCTTTGAAAGCTGGCAGCTTGACTTCCCCCTCAAAGACCTGCTGTCTTGAGATGAGAGGCCACAGGAAAGCTGCCCTTCCAGCTTCTTCCAGACATAGAGAAGTCTGAGGCCATTTGACCATCTACCTAGGCTATTTGCCCTCTGGTGGAGGAGACAGCCTGCCATCAGCACCCGTGGAGTCACTGGGCTTCACTCATGTTCTTAGACAGCCGATCTGTGCATCCTGGGACCATAATGAGCCGTTTTCCAAACTGTCCCCAGATGTTACAGAATTTCTGCACTTCCAGGTCTGGGCAGCCAGGCTCTCAGAACATCTCAGGGCAGGCATTCCCTCTGTGGAGAAGCAGGAGTCCCAAGGACAATAGGCCATCTAAGATTGTCTAGGGGCTCTAGCCGCTGAAATCACATGGGCTGGAAGAGGAAGTGATCAGGTGACCTAAGATGACTAAGCAAAGAAATGCACATACATGCTGGTGCGCGCACACACACACACACACACACACACACACACACACAGCACTCACACATAATGGCTCACACAGGTATGCACATGTGCACACAAATACATGCATATTCATATCACACATACACAAATGTACATACTTATGCACATGCACAAGTATACTTGTGTGTATGCATAGATATGCAATGCAACCTCATGCATAGCTGCATGCACATGTCCATATGCACACATAACATGCATGCATGCATACACTGCAAACAGGTATCTGGATCCCAACTCAGGGGTGAAGGTGGTACAAGTACAAGGTCTACTTATAGGATGTCTACTTGTCTGCTTATAAGAATGTGCAACAACACCTGAACTGGCCATTTCCTGGACCAGGTAGAGGGACTGGGACACCAACCCAGTCACATAACCTTTGACCTACAAACAGTCTGTCCTGCCTAGGAACTTACTGGGGTAAGAGTGACCTAGAGATTGAGGTAGTGGTCAACCAAAGACTGGTCTAGCCTAAAACCCATGCCAGGAGAGTCAGCCCACCCCTGACATTGCCTGGAGCACCAGGACCTACAGGCTGGATGACCCAGAGACCTAGGATAGAACCAGACATGACTGGAGAAAAAAATGTCAGTGTAATGATGCCTAACAATATTCTGCTATACTCATAGATCGGTACCTAACCCAGTTGTCATCAGAGAGCCTAGATCCAGAAACTGATGGAAACAGATGCAGACTATCAGCTAAACATTAGAGTGTGGGGAATCCCGCAAAAGAGGAGGGGAAAGGATTGTAGAAGTCAGAGGGGTCAAGGACACTACAAGAAAACTCACAGAATCAACTAACCTGGGCTCACAGAGCCTGAACTGATGACCAGGGAGCCTGCATGGGACTGACCTAGGCCCTCCATATATATGTTACAGTTATGTAGCTTGGTCCTCTTGTGGGACTCCTAACAGTGGGAGCAGGGGAGGTCTCTGATTCCTTTGCTGTCTCTTGGGTCACCTTGCCCAGCCTTAATACATGGGAAGGTTGCTTAGTCTTACTGCAGCTTGATACGCCCTGTTTTGTTGATATCCATGGGAGGCCTGCTCTTTTCTGAGCAGAAATGGAAGGGGAATGCATTGGAGGTGGGGAGAGAAAGGGTTGGGAGGCGGGGCTTGAAGGAGAGGAGGGAAGGGAAAGGGCATGGGCAGCAGGGACCTCTACCCAGTGATGGCATTGCCCCAGAGCCCTGAACACCTGGTGGAGGCATGGCTGCTGGAGTGTTCAAGTGCTCTGCCTTACAAAAAAACTTCCACTGAGCACGGCTCAGACAATTGCCACTAGCAGCATGTCGGCAGCTATTCATTTAGGCAGGAGTCCTCCAAGGATGCCAACTTGGCAGGCAAATTTCTGATGTATAGGAAACTAAACTGGACTCCAAGCATCTCCCCGGAAAATAAGAATTAATTGCTTTTTAATTAATGTGTGCCACATGTATTCATTTTCAGCAACTACAAAAAGAAAAAAAAATAGCACAAACCTGGTGGCTCTAAACTACCTAAACATAATTGTCCTCTGTCATGTGACCTTGTGGCACCGTCCTGCCGGAACTCTCCATTCTTAGCTGTACGGACGATGACATTCCTGTATTACAGGCAGTCTTCAAAGCTAAGCTCTCTCCCTAGCCCTGAAGTCTCAGGCTCTCTCCTCTTTAGACTTTGTCTGCAGAACCCACAAGAGGAGTCCACAGCGACTCCTGTCTCCAGGACAGCTGTCTGCCACCTGTTCTTTATCTGTAGTCTGGGACCCTTCTGCTCTATAGATTCCACATTCTGGGCATCAGGACATGAACATTGCTGGGGACTGGTGCCTTGCCAGCCACATGCTTGCTAAGTTGCTTTAACAGCAGAGAAGCCCAGCAGACATCCTGTTAGGCAGGTAGTCTGCAAGGGACAAATGAGTGGTGCTGATAGGCTTTCCTGGAAACTACCAAGGAGAGCATTGTGTTCTGGAAAAACAAGCCATTCCGCTGGGCAGATTGGAGGACATAGCACCAGACAGTTGTTCTGTGGGAGCTCTAAATTCAAAGGCAGTCAAGGAATTGCTTCATCCCCAGACCCTGGTGACTGAAGTCAGCCCTGGACTTTGAAAGGGGCCTTGGGCTGGCGGGCAGTGCTGGGGCTGTGCTGCAGTAATAGGACACTACCTGCTCTTGGAGAATGCACTAGATGCATAGCATAGCAGGAACTAAGTGTCTGCAGTGAGTTCCCACGTGGGTGAATGATGAAGGTCTCCAGGAAACAGATGGGATCTGTCTATTATTTCTGCAACTTCAATATAAGTTTTATTAACTTTAATAGTAAACTGAAGAAGTCATGCATGAGGGGATAAGAGGCCAAGGGAAAAGTGTTACATGCTTGCCTCGGGGCAGAGCTCTGTAAACCCATCCATCCATCCATCCATCCATC
>JAQHUG010000118.1:5340522-5393376 GCA_028555095.1 Dicrostonyx torquatus
AAGAATCCCCACCCCTCATAGGCTCATTGGTCATTAGTGAGTGGAACTATCTGGGAAGGATTAGAAGGTGTGGCCTTATCGAACATGTGTCACTAGGGGTTGGGCTTTGAGGTTTCAAAAACCTGTGTCAGACCCAGTCTCTGCCTCTGTCTCTGTCTCTCTTTGTCTCTTTCTGTCTGTCTGTCTTTCTTGCTCTGCTTGCTGCCTACAGAGTAGAAGCTCTCAGCTACTGCTCCTGGTCATGAACTAACCCTCTAAAACTGTGAGAAAAAAAAAATCACCAATTAAATGCTTCCTTTTATGGGAGTTGCCTTGGTCCTGCTGTCTCTTTGCAGCAATAGAACGGTGACTGAGGCAATGGCTTTGTTCCTAACGTCCCTACTATTAGGAATAATAACCACAGTAGGATGATGCATTACGATTTCTTTCATAAAGGTGCAAACTGAAAACTCATTGAAAGGGTAATCAGCCCAATGCGGCTGCAGGTGACTATGGTTGTGGCTTGATGGTCAAGTTCCTACGCTCTCAGTGTTGAGAGTCTCAAGTGTGCCAGAGGCATCTCACAGCTGCCCTCCTCTGACACCTTCTAATGTCAAGCAAGAGAAGAGTGTTGTTTATATAAATACATATAAGATTCCAAGAAAGCTGTTATTTTGGTGTATTTTTTTTAAATGTTACTTTTGTCAGGGCACAGGCGTGACCTCTTTGTTTATTAATTTCTTGTTCTGATTAGTTTACCTTCTATAGGTTAATAGCAATTCAATTTGACATTTTAACATTTAACCTGGTGGGGAACTGGCAAGGTTTTCCTCCACATCCAATTCTAAAGGTTGAAGCAATTTCAGAGAGAATACATGCAGGATAATCTCCATCAACTGAGCAGAAGGCTGGTTCTGTAAGCTAGCGATTTCAGGCTTGGGACGGATAGGTAGCTGGGGCTAATTCCTGGGTTCTAGTGCTCCATGAACCCCGTTGGAGGTGGAGCTCTGGTCCTTGCATTTGAGGCAGGCTCTCCTAATGACAGATCTGCTATGCCCCAGATTTCCCACAAAGCCCCATTTCCTTTGCCTTTGACCTAGAGTCCTGCCTGTCCTGTCTGGATTTTCCTCAGACAAAGGTGTCCTCATGGGTCCCTCAACTCTCTTTGTTCCTGCACTTCTTGCCATTTGCCCATCCTTGCTAGTATCACAGTAGCTGGATGAGTCACCAATCTTAGGAATCCCAGTCTCCTAAAGGGAAGACAAAGGATCCCATTGAACTGAGGAAGTCAGGGTCTAGGGCAGGGGCCCATGCTGGTCTGGGAAGGCAACACTCAAGCAGGGGGTCATGCTGGCCTGGGGAACCTGAGCCCAGGACATAGTATACAGTGTTCTGTAGTCTCAGCAGTGACCCCAGAGTGGTGGTGTGGGGATCATTAGCACTGTACCTCCCTAACATAGGGCTCCTGGCATCAGCCCTAACTGCAGCATCTTCCTATGACTCCTTTCACATATTCCTGACATTATATGAGGACCCTAGGTGCTGGAACTCTGCTTTTAAGACCTCTGGAGACAAAGGAAGCACTGTGGGAAATGAACACAGTTGGCAGGAGAATGTTGATCAAAAAATTCAAGGGTTCTGCTTCTGACATGGAGGAGCCAGAGCCTAACATACAGGACTCCCAGATCCCCTCAGTGGAGCTCAGATGAAGCACTGAGGCAGCCCCAGGGGCCCATGGGAAAATGTGGGCAGACTTCAGAGGAGGTCTAAGCTGGGGCAGCATTGGCTGTCTCTGAGTGTCAGAGCATGGGTGCAAGAAATGGCAGGAAATCTCTGCCTTGGAAGAGGTGACGGGCAAGGGACCCTGGGCACTCAGGTCGCCTAAGTGTATGTAAGAGAGAGGAGGGACAGGAATCTTGAAAGGGGGAAATCCAGAAGGGGAAGAGACAGTGTTTTGATTGGCGCAGTCTCTGGGTTGAGCTCAACTTTCCAGGAATAGGACCAACAGCTCTGAACTGATCCAAACCACTGTCTCAGGGAGGCATAGCCCACAGTGTAAGCATGCACCAAGATGCTGCAGCAAATGAAAGCATCAGTGCTCTTTGGGAATGTGACTGGATCCAGAGTCAGCATAGCTTAAAACTCAGTGTGGCAAATACAATCCCTAACACTCAGTATGCGAAGTCAGGAAACTTCTCCAAGATGCCAGAAGATGCCAGAGAAATGCTAAAGGACCTCAAGAGGAGCAATCAGAAAAGGGCTTTGATACATCTCAGAGGAAGCAGTAAGTTTACCCACAGTGACTCAACAGGGGGACTTAGCCAGGAAACAGATGATAGTGACCAAAAGAAGCTGGGGACTTAACTACTGTAACCTGACAGATCAGCAGAAAAAAATCTAATCAAAAGACAAGATGGAAAAATGACAGAGAAGAGGAGAAAGGAACAGTTTTCAGGGAACTGTGGGACAATATTGACACCCTGACATGGGTAACTGGATTCCAAAAAAGTGAGATATAATCTGAGAGAAAAAATATTTAGTCCAGAATTCTGTATGTGACAAGAATCTCCATAAGTAATGAAGTTGCAATGAAGGTCACTGCAGGTAAAAGCAAAAAGCAGAGAGAATTCCTCACCTGAAGTTCACTGACAAGTGTCCAGGGCTCAGACACTTCAGAACAGCAGAGCACTTGGTAAACTGATGCTATTTGCACAAACAATCTACTGTTTAATTCCTTTAAAAAATAAATAAATGTGGCATCAGCAAAATGACTCAGTGAGAAAAAGCTCTTGCACCCAGCCTGGTGAGCCAAGTTTGAGACCCTAAACCTACATGGTGGAGGAAAAAACTGACTCTTGCCAAGATGTCCTTTGATCTCCAGTGCCCACCCTGACACACAGGCATGTAGGTATGCATGTGCGTGCGAGCACACAGACAGACAGACAGAGACAGGCATACAAAATAAATGTAATTTAAAATTGCAAAAAAACCCCATATAATTGTATAAACAAAACATTGCCATGTTGAAGAGGTTACAGGGATTGAAAGCAAATAACAAAGACAGTGAGGGTGGGAACAGACGGCACACACGGCTACAAAGTTTCCACACTTTATGGAAAGTGTTACAAGACATCTTTTAAATTGAGGGAGTAGTGAAGTGTGAAGACTGCCATCCCTAAAGCAAGAGCTAAAATAACACAGGAAGTGCAGAGATTTTGTCAAAGAAGCCAATAGAAACTACAAAAGAATACAAGACGTATATGATGGAGACTGAATTCAGCTATACCAATTGCTATATTAAATATTAATGGCGTGAGTATGGCAATAAAAAAGGCAGAGATTATAAAATGGGTAAAAGAGTAAGCAAACAAAAGCAACTTAGGTGTATATCATCTCTAGGAGACTGCTGTGAACTTTTCTCTGTTTGTCAGGAAGGAAAGCTACAAACCCCCTCAATGACCCCACTAAAGTCCATCTTGGTGAACCAAAGATGGATTGCTAAAGCATGGGTGACTGGGTCAGTGTCACTGAAAGTCCCTCCCCCCAGCACTGGTGATAATGTATGAGAACTGTGCAGACAGATTCTCTGGTCATTTTACCTTCCACCTTTTACATATCCTGGCACCTCTGAGGCATGTGACCCAAGGAAGAATAACATACAGCTTGGGAGAAGTCACAAGGGAATAGCTTGTGAGTTTCTGATCCCTCTCCCCAACTCCGTCAAGCCATGTTCATAGGCCCATCCTGTGAGGTCTCCTGTTGGTAACCACACCTGCTTTGATCAGGACAGCAGCAGCCATGTCATGCCTAGAGTAGGGCAGAACACGCCACAACAGAGGGAAACTCTGTCCTCAAGTAGAAACTGTGGGAAGAGGAGCCCCGATGGCAGCAAGCTTGAGGGATGTGGAGAGAACCATATTTTGTATAGTCACAAAAATAAATTCTGTCTCATTACAAAGAATGTTACTGCAGTAAGAAAGGACATTCCAAAACCATCCATTTTGGTTAATTCATCTAAAAGACACAACCATCATAAATATTTATAGTCATAAAAACAGGGTTTCAAAATGTATGAGGCAAAAATTGACAGACTCAAAGAGAAAAGCATTATTCTACATCATTGTAGGATGTGAAAACTTCTCTTTCAGGAATTGGTAGAACTAGACAAAAGCAACCAGCATGGATTGTCCTTCACAGCCACTGCCTTGGAGCAGCTGGCACTGGAAAATTCCATAGCCAATACACACACATGGTCTCTTCACTGAACTGGCCCTTATGTCTTTGGCCGGTCAACAATTTTCAATGTTAAAGGGACTGATCCAGGTATGGAGCGTGACTGTAGTCCCAGTACTCAGAGAGGTTAAAGCCAGCCTGGACTAATGGAGCATGATCCTGTTTCAAAAACCCAACAACAAAGTTAAAAGAACAAAAGCCATATAGAAGATGCCCTCTGAACACAGCAAAAATTAACTTAGAGTTTGTTACACCAAGCCTGTTTTATGCTACAAGGAAGGAGAGAGACAACACTTATGGGTTCTAAGGATTTTAACAGTTCACCACATAAGTGGATTGATCAAGGCTGCAGGACAAGGAAACAGGAGCCTTGTTTCCCCCGACAGCCTGAGCAGGGGCAGCAGCAGGATTTATAAACATAAAATTTACAAACATTTGTTGTCAAGTTACAGATATAATTTTCACCAATCAGAAATCAAAGAGGGATTTTCCTTGACTATCCCATCATTGTCAATTGATATACAGTGCGAGTCTTTCAGGCCAACCAATCAGATTCATTTGCTCCTTCAACAGGAACAGCTATAATGTTTCTAGAGAACTAAAGATGCATGATGACTATTTCTATGGTTTAGGGAGGAGGTTGATCAGTCATTGGATGGTTCTCAGCTCCCCTAGGGCTTGGGAACCTGAACTTTATTTTATCCTGCAGGTAAAATGGAGTCTGAAGTCAAAATGGCAGTACTCAGGCCAAGGTGCTTTTGCTTGCTCCCTTCAGTGATCGACAAGGAAAATCACAAGTATTTGCAATAAACAACACACTTACATTACCCAAGGATTAACCATGAAATAAAAAGAAAGAAAAGAAGATACTCAACAGCAAATAACACTGAGACCAGCACAGTAACGTGAGCAAAACGCAGCTAAAATAACCGGGAGAGGACCCTGTACGGTGAAGCTCTGCACTAGACAAAGCCCGACGCTTATGACCAGTGACTACATCAAGAGGAGAAGGAAAATAAACCTAAAGTAAGTAGTTAAAAAAAAGCACACACTTCAACAAGATAGAAGACCCTACACGAGAGCAAAAGCTTTCAGAACCAAATGCCAATTCCTTAAACAAATGAGTTGCCTGGGGACAGGAAGGGCTGCAGGAGAAAATGCCAACCCCAACTAGCACAGTATTCTAGTTTGGTTTCTGTTGCTGTGATAAACACCATAATCAAACACAGCTTGAGGAGGAAAGGATGTATTTCAGCTTCCGGGTCACCGTCCATCATTAAGGAGAGCCAGGCAGGAACTGAAGTAGAGACTGGGAAAGCACAGCTTACTCGCTTGCTCCCCTGGCTTTCTCAGCTCCCTTACATAGCACAGGCGCCTCTGCCCATGGATGGCACCACCTACAGTTGACTCAGCAATCAAAAAGTTACCCACGGAGATGCCCAACAGGTCAAACTGATGGAGGCAATGTCACAACTTCGAGTCCCTCTTTCAGATAAGTCTAGGTTTGTGTCAAGTTGACAAAGAATAGCAAGGACTTATGGTAACTGACCATCACTACTAAAGAACCAGACAATAGGGAGGCGGGCAGCGGTGCGGGGATCTCTCTGAGTTTTAGACCAGCTGTGGCTGCAGAGTGAGACTTTGTCACAATAAAAGGCCACAGCAGGTATGCAGACAGCAAGGACTTTGGAGTTGTTTATGCAAGCCAGCTTCGGTGGAGTGTGAGGTGGGGACCACTACAAAGAAACAAATGGCAGTAAGCTGGGCACTAATCTGTCTCCTGCTAAAAGTGACCTGCATTTTCTTATTCCTCTGTTCTTATGCTTTCTCAATAGTTTTGTCCCGAAGTCCAAGGTCCTCAAGTCAGAGCATGAAATGACTTGGAGAGCCCATGACTAACCAGGTTAATGGGTGTCATGATGAAATCGCAAATGGCAAATACAAGGGGAGCTTTCTACAGAAGAAAAAAAAGTCTTCATTCCTCACTTACTCTCATTAATCATGAGCTACAGAAGTCATACAGTTGAGCAGTATGTAACTGGCTTCCCACTAAATTGCTGCAGGATGTCTCCTCTGATGTATGGATAGCAGGAACTGTGGCTCAGGTCACTGCAGAAATTTATGGTGCACGTTTAGTAAAAACATTGGCTCTTTACCAGTGCCTCTAGCCTCTGGTGTGTCTGAACAGAGTAAGAGGCCCATGTCTCTGTCTACACATCATGCTTGCCCTTCTGCTGTGTTAACCTTTGAGCCTGCCTCTCCTGGGCTCCACACCAGACATGTCAATCATTTGAATGATGTTTTACCTACGACTATCTGTCACACAGGGTGAACTTGATCTGCTGACTGTTGGAATGTGTGTGCTCTGTCTACATCACCTGTGTGCTTCATTCATCTCTGATGCTGAAAGTCCTGCAGCCCTCTTCAACGGCCAAGGGGTCCTTCTGTGAACCCTCCAAATGTGAAGCTATGGTGTTTTCACCCAGTAGGAAAGGCATTATTTGAAACTACCCACCATTAACAAACGAGCCCACTCCAGAAAAATCAACCAGAGCTTGCTGCTCCCTGTGCTAAGCTATAAACATGCTCACCTTAAATCAGTGCTCACCCCTTTTGGCTCAATTCAACCAGCTCAAGCTGATGTCCCAATAGAAAAACTCACCCATCTTCTTTGTAGTGTGTGGCTTGTGCAGGTTTCTGCTGTATTCAGATCCATCTTTCCAGTACCAGAATGGACAAACACCTTGGATGTTCAAATGACTATGTTGACCCAAAATAAAATAGAAAACATGAATGGCTCCATCCTTTCAAAGCTGTTTCTTACCAAACCCTTCATCCAAATGTTCATTCCTAAATGGTTTGGATGGGGTTTTCTTAAGCAGGAGCACTCTCATACAAAAGCTTCCAGACAGTTTACAGTCAGGGAACAATTTGTCCCTTCTGCTATGAGTTCAGCACAGCCAGAAACCCAAAATAGAGCAAAGGCATTATTAAAATGGAGAGGAGGCAGGAGAGGTGACTCAGAGGTTAACAGCACTGGTTGCTCTTACAGAAGACTCCCTTGGCCTCTAACTCGAGTTACAGGGGATCTGATGCACTCTTATGCAGGCAAAAGAGTCACAGCTTGTAAAATACAAATCAATATGTTTTAAAGAAAAGTAGAGAGAGGAAGAACAGGGAGAAAATTTCATCATCATTTTTCATGGGTATAGATGCAAAAACTCCTGACAGAATATCATCAGCCAAACTTCCCACCCTGCCTGATGACTTGAGTTCAGTCTGCAGCACCCACATGGTAGAAGACATCCAGTTTCTACAGCCTCCAAAGGTTGCTCTTTAGCCTCCACAAGGACACCATGGCAACTTTGCACCCCCACACAGCATGCACTCACAATAAATAAATAAATGCAACATCTCTAATAGCCAATAACACAGTGAGGTCCAGTAGGCATGACCACAGTAATGTAGGCTTTGCTTACCATTTTTAAAAGTATTTTAGCTACATTAAAGAAATAAAAAATTCAATAGATGACAACCATTTGATAAAACTCAATAACTAGCAATAATGACTCAGCAAAAAGTCTCAGCAAACTAGGAGTGAAAGGGATTTCTTATATCCTAAGAGGAATCTATGAAAAATCCAAAGCCTTCCTGCTGATGTTGAGAACAAAACAAGGATGTTCAGTTTCACCATTCCTATTTGGCTTTGTCATGGAGACACTAGCCATTGCAATAAAGTAGGAAAAGAAATAAACATATAAAATTTGGAAGAAAGAATAAGGCTGTTTCTATTTTTAGGTAGTATGATTTATTACTTATGAAAAAAATAATAAGTAAGTTCAGCAGAGGTGCAGGGCATGTATTTAAAAAATAAAGTGTGTTTTAATATGATTCCAGCCAACATTTGGAAATCGAAATCTCAAAAAAACAAGTCAATTGTAAATATGTAAATGTAGCGTAAGCAAACACACAAAAAAATACAAAACAGAAAAATACAAGATAATTACATAATAAAGATATGAGAAACGCAGGAATAAATTAAACATGTATTGTACAAAACCTCTTCGCTGAAACTGCAGAACATTTTGTGAACCTGAGCTCCGTTAACACCGACCTCAGCCATTCTCAAGCTCCATCATGTTCTCAGATGGAGTGACGGTAAATCTAGAAGGCTGCTGGTTTCCTCACTGTGGTCTACAGACACAAAACTCGCATCTAAAGAAAAGTCTCAGTGGCATTATTTTTGGTAGAAATTGACAGGATGTCTTGAAATGCATATGGAAGTATAAAAACTCCAACAAACCAGAATGTCCAGGTTATTATTAAAAAGAATAAAATTACCAAAATTGCAGTCTTGATTTCAGGCTGGCTGTGAAGCTGCGGTGATCTCCATTCAGAGCGAAACGCCAGACATACTGATCAGCACAGTGGAGCGCAGCAGTGTAATCCGGCTCCCACGCTCCCGGTGAGAGAATTGTTTGACAAAAATGCTGAAATTATTCCCCAGAGAAAGAATCTTCTCAATAAAAAAATCACATCGGAACACCTAAATATCCATGTAGAAGAGAAAGAATATCTACAGAGAAGTAACTCACAATGGGCCACAGGCCATACTGTAAATTCCAAGTTAATAAAGCTTCCAGAAAAATGCACAGGAGAAAAATCTTTGCAATCCTGGGCTATACAAAGACTTCTTATCTGGAGCACATCATTTACACAGAAGAAAAATTGTGGCAAAATGCAATTTATCAAAACCTAAATCTTTCCCTTAAAAGAGACCACTGAGAAAATAAAAAGGCAGTTCGTGAAAAGGAACAAAAGCACACACCAAAGAAAGGAGGATGCAGAAACAGCTCCCAGGCCTACAGAGGTGCTCCCTCCATCAAGGTCACAGTGGAGGGCAAACTAAACCATGATGGCACCTCGACACATGCATTATCACTAGAGCCAACCGGCTGGCTGTGCCAGGAGCCAGATAGAGAGGAATGATGTGAACATGGCTGGCATGCCACACAGCATGGCCACTTTTGGAAGCGCTGGCTGTTGGGATTTCACCCCTTCGGCTCAATCTGCCACCAAAGGCAGGACTGAAGGACATGTTGAGCCTCACGTCTACTCTTTCAGCTGAGAACTGAGACTGTCTCACCACGCTTGGCTCACAGTGCCCCAGGGTCCACCCCTACTCCAGTGGGTCCAGGAAAATGGGAAACATGCTGGTGTCACAAACACATCGAACATTTCATGCAGAAAATTGGGTCTCCAACTTGTAGGAGATGTTGAAATCAAGACCGATTATAACAAGAAGGGCTGTGGGTCCTGGAGAATGTCTAGGAAGAGAAGACAGATACCCTAGGTACAGAGAGTTCTCAGACTGTTGGGATATCAGTTAGATACCAGA
This sequence comes from Dicrostonyx torquatus, assembly GCA_028555095.1. Classification (NCBI taxonomy): domain Eukaryota; kingdom Metazoa; phylum Chordata; class Mammalia; order Rodentia; family Cricetidae; genus Dicrostonyx; species Dicrostonyx torquatus. The sequence continues at coordinate 5,350,133 of JAQHUG010000118.1, forward strand.
GTCACTGAACCCACACAGGACATCAGAGTCCATGGGGGTGAGCTGGGATTGTCCTGTAGCTGGGATGCTGGTTCCAAGCTGGGGGATGCTCCTTACCAATATCTCCTAGTGGAGTCCTGCGCTCACCCCAACTCCAGGAGGCAGCTATATAAGGGTTCAGAGCTCCAGAGGAGACATATGTAGGATGAGTTGGAATCTTTTAATGGACCTTTTGTGTCCCAGTGACCCAGCTCAACAGGTGAGACAAATGACCGAACTCAAGGTTCTAGATTTGCTATGATGTTCAAAACAGGAGGAACCACTTCTCTGGTGGGGACATGAGATGGTGGCCTTCAAACCCCTTTCTGTGGGAACACGTGATAGCCTTGGCAACGATGCAAATTGGTGCCTAGCTGTTCTGCAAGCCATCACTACTTCTTCCCATCACTACTTTGACAGAGCTCATTTCTGAGACCCCACGTTCCGAAACACATGTGAGGTCTCAGCTCCTCTCCCTCATGTTGCCCTTATGCATGTTTTTATTCTTCAACTCACTGGTTCATGACCTAGGAAAAAGCTTCACATGAATATTTTATCCCAATCATAATTCAAGAAATTAGGAAAATTAGGAAAAGGCAAAGTTCCCTGTGTGAATGTCACCCTGACGTTTGAGTGGAGATGTCACTGATCTCTTGTGCCCTTGTCTAGAGGAAAGCCAGATACTGTGAATCGGAAATTAACAGGATGAAAGCTGGAGAACTGCTGGATTTTACTAAACCTTTTTAACTTCCAAGTGGGATGTGATGGCTGGTATGGCAGACACATGTGGCTGCATCCCTGGACCATTTTACCATGGGTCAGGTGCTGTGTGACTTTTCCTGATGTGCTGTGAGCTAATGTCTATTCATCTAAGATGAACAATGGCCCAACCCACCTGAGCCTATCCTGGTGAACCAATGAGTCCATTGCAGTAATGGGCATCCAGGGGCAGGGATGACTCCCAGACACTATTGCACTACTGAAAAGCCCTCTCTGCATGGGTGATGACTCATGAAAGCTGCTTCTCTGGACTTCCCTGGAGGACCTGTTTGCCAGCCAGAGAATCTCTCATCAGCCATTACTTTTTGGGGAAGAGTCATTGGAATATTACAAATCTCTTTCTTTTTTTATTCTTTAAAAACGTCATACATACATATTTTGGTCAAATTTTGCCCCATGAGTCTTGTCAGTTTTGTGAGATCCTGAGACATCTTACTTTCTGAGTCCTAATGACCCTCTCCTGGCTCTAAGAAAGAAGGCTTTAATTAGGAAGAAATTTCAGTTAAACACTGGGGCAGATTTTGGTACTGTTCAAAATTCTGAGGACATGAGCCAGAACAGTCCTCTGAAGGGCTTGGGTTTTGACAGTCAGTGCTGAGTAGGTCAGGTTGCAGCATCAATGCAGAAAGAAGGCTAAGAGGAGACCAAGCATAACCAGGGCGGCATGCTGCACCTGCTAAGAGGAGACCAGGCATAACCAGGGCGGCATGCTGCACCTGCTAAGAGGAGACCAGGCATAACCAGGGCGGCATGCTGTACCTGCTAAGAGGAGACCAGACATAACCAGGGTGACATGCTGTACCTGCTGAGAGGAGACCACATATAACCAGGGTGGCATACTGTATTGCTTTCACGAAGGCAACCCCAGACCTAGGTGATCTGGAAAGACCCTGAATATCTGAGTTTGACTATTTGGAAGTCCCATGAGAGGGGCCATGTGGTAGATGGTCATCTTCAGTTAGGACAGTAGTAGGTCACTATGGTGTCTGAGCATCACCAGAAAGTGGCAGCCTCCTGGAAACCCCTGTAGACAGACTTTGAGGAAAGAAAGAAGAAGAAAGGAAGAGAAGGAAGAGGGACAATGGCAATGGGAGGAAGAGAAAGAGGGAGGATGAACTCCCTTTCTGCCTTCAGGCTCAGCTGCACCTAAAAGCTTTGGCCCCTGACAGGTCAAGGGAGATGAGATTAAGTAACCAGAGAGATGTGTTCTTAGATCTTAAATTGCAGGTGCAGAAAGTCATATTCTGGAGCTTTCCTCCACACACAGGCAGGCCTCCCAGCAGATCCCACAACCAGCCCCTCCTCACACTCCACTCTCCTGTTGCCTGGGGCCCTCTGTTCTGTGCTGGCCAGAGAGGAGACCGTCTCCACCTGACCCTGTGATAAAGATGTCTTGACAAAAGCTCCTCTGCAAACCAGGAAAAGAAACAGACCTGTCAGCCCCTGACAAGCATCAGGCTCAGAAAGGTATAAATATTAATTCAGCACAGTTTATGGGCACTTTTTATTGAGCCCTTTTCTAGATCTTTGAAGACAGATTTGCTATTAGTGGCAGCAGCTGTCTGACAGGAAGAAAAGAAACAGCCAGTCCCTCCTATAAAAGTACAAGTGATTTAGGTAAGAATAGCCAAGCGCACCTCCTGGTGACCTGGAAATCTCAGCCCACCTTTCCTGATAGGATGGTCCTACCCTGCGACTGCCACTTCCTCTCACCTCTGGCAGCAGCAGCTCAAAGGCAGGGGCTTGATCTGGAGAGGGCCCACAGGGCAGGCTCAGTGGAATGCCCTTAGAGCGTTGCTGGGACCTCAGCTATTTACAGCTTAGTGGGTGCCAAATATACTCTTGGTAGGCACAAGTGGACACAAAGCTGGCAAGAGGCAGGTGTCACATCTTTTCTGTCCAATTCAGAAGTCCCCATCATGGAGACAGATGTGGGGTGTGTCCTTCTTGTAGGTGACCCCTTGGAGACACAGTCTGCCCTAATTATGAGGGCAGGGTTTATTCATCCCCAGTGCTGTCTCCTGCACTTGCAACTGTAATGTGTGCCCTGCACAATACCAAGGAGGGCCCTTTCCACAGGCATTTAAAGCTCAAAACAGCTAACTGTCATGGAAGGTGCCTGTGCCCAGCCTGACTTCCCTTTGTGGGTATTTGAACCCACCTCTCCACAATAGCTCATGGAGCCTGACAAGTCCCCCTAGCTGTGACAACACAGTTTTGCATGCACCACCCACTCCCTGCTTGATGGCTTAGAGGCCTCTGATGATGGAACCTTTCTGCTTTTGTTTATTATTAAGACTCTGAACTTTTCCGCACTGACTCCAAGAAGTCTTCTGGGTGCTGCTGCCAATTATGGGCAAACCCTGTGAGGAGCTGGAGGAAGGATGGACATGTCTTTGCTCTCTAGGGAACACCCACCTTTGTACAAGGAACGGGGCGGTGTGGTAGATCCGTGCGTGTCTCTGACTCTGGTTGGCCAGAGCTCTGAGGAAGGTTGTGGGCTCTGGCTGCTAGGGTACTGACTGGGTGGGACCAGGTTGCTACATCAGGGGCAAGTGACCATGAGCTGCCCTTTCTGCTCCACAAAGGGGCAGCACTAGTGGGCTCAGAAGCCTCAGTCAATCTTCTATCCGCCTCCAGAAGGTACTGGGCTACTTCTGGGCCATCTGCAGACTGGAAAAGAATGAACCCTGGTTTCTCTCTGTTTGAGTCTTGAGACTCAGTGTTTAGGTCTCAGGGATTTAAGGAGTTCTCCCCTAGTCAGGGACTGTGGAGAGGTAGTGGGGGATGGAAAATGAAGGATGTGGGGGATGGGCGTGAAGGAGACAGGAGGGTAGGACAGCAAGAGACGACCACCAACCACCTGAACAGAACCTCTGAACTCACTGCTGTTGATGACTGTCTAGGGACAACACCGCCTCCCTTTCCTGTTGGTAAGGCATATGCTGCTCACACCTATCGGACTCCCATCTTGCTCCCCCGCCCTGACTAATTGTTGGTGGGAATGGACACTTTGCATGCAAACAAAGATGGAAAAGCAAAGCAGCGCCTGGAAATCGCTTCAGGTCAGTTGGGTCTTGTGACACAGAATGGCATCTATCCCAAAGCTCCTGGTCTTAGGACCAGTGTTTTCTCCTGGAGAAGAGACTCAAATGCCAGGTGGTCTCTGGGGGAAACCTGGGACCTCAGCTATCTCTTGGTTTCTGGGAGTTCACAAAGGACTCCTCCCTTCTTATATGGAGCCACATCTAAACCAAAAACCAGGGAACCATAAACCACTTAGGGTACTGAAGGGAGATCTGCCTCTTCCCTGCAGCTCACACTGCTTTTGGCCAGGGCTCTTTGTATGCTGTCTCCATAATGGCGAAGAAAGGACATGTTTCCTAGGAACAGAGTCGTAATTTGATGCTGGAAACATGCTGGAAATAAAAGGAAAAGATGAAATTTTTACTGTTAAAGAAAAGAAGAAAACAAACTTCATTTTTGCAAGAATTTGAGAACCACAGATCCATGAAACTGCATACCCATTGCCCCAAGCGCTCTTTTAACATCCCGTCCCCTCTTTTGTCACATGGAGGCGGCTTGCTGTGTTGGCCTCAGAGCAGCCCTTGTCCTCAGGCCCTCTGACTGAGCTCCATGAGCAACTGTGGTCCTGGACTCCCCATGCGCATTCTCACAGGGATAAAGGAGGGTAGATGCTACCTAACCCTTCAATGTCACCTCAAGGCAGGGTGTCTGATTATAATGAAGGGTTTTGGAGAATGGTATCAGTCTTGGATTCTCTTTTCAGTGTTCCCTTTGGAGGGCTTAGCAAAAGCTGTCAGATGGTTTCCTTTCTCGGGGCCTAGTGTTTCATTCTGGTGGTGACATTGTGCTAGAATCAACATGCCTTCCTAGTGAGAAATCACTCATCACACTTAAGAGATTAATGAAGGAATAGCTCTTGAACAGTGCCTGTCCAGCTGTGACTAATGTCCAAAGAGGATATTACTAACTTATATGCACCTTAGGCATTCCACATAAGGTCTCATCCTTAAATCTCTCTTAGGTCCTGGCTCCAGGACAATTTAAACAGAGACAGGAGACTGTAAGTCTGGACACTTGGGCAGATGGGAGATTTTCACAGTAAAGATATTGCCAAGATTATTTCTTAAATATACCTGTGTCGTTCTTTTCCAGTAGTTGCTACCCAGGTCCATTTTGCCCACTTGGCAGAATTATGGTTTTCTGATAAGAGATGGGGACTTAATGGCAGAGGAGTACTTAGTGGTGGTTGTGACACTATGCTGTCCACTTGAGCTGCCCCTCAGAGGCATGTTCTTAGGTAAGAGAATGGACCAAATGGCTGGCTGCAAGCTGTGGGGATGGGGCCTAATTGGAAGTCAGTCTTGGTGAACAAGCAGGAGCAGAAACGTTCTCAGCAGCCCTGAACTACAATTGTGGCACAAATGCTCTTCCCTACATTTTCTAACAAGCCTGGTCTGTGCACTGCCAGCTTCCAGTCGTATCGGAGACAGCGCTCCTCTAGCTAAACTCTGCTTTGTGTAACTTGCTAATCCTAAGCAAGATAGCAGTAAATCCTCTACAGCATCAACTTTATTACTTCAAGTTTCTCCTGCATCAACATAGTTGAGGTACCCAAGGATTTGTCTCTTGGTGGACATGGAAAGGGAGAGGCAGTGGAGGGAGAAGCTTCGGGGTCTCAGAGTCTCAGGCGCTGCATAGGCTGATGGGCTCGATTGTGACATTGTGCCCCCTGGACTTTAGGTGGAGTCTTACTCAAGAGTGTCAAGGAACATCTACTTCAGAGATTCCGGAACCTATAGACCCACAGTACACTTCCCTTTTTAGTTGCCAGGAAGATCTGGGTAGAAGGAACTTTGAAGGCTCCTTCTGTGCCATTACATGTGGCTTCTCCCTTTTAAACACACGAACAGACAGGGAGAACAGGTTTGGAGAAGTCATGTGTTTGAAACCATAAACCGCACCTCAGAGACTATCTTTCCGTTCCTCCTGCAAAAAATAAGTCATGTTTTCCTGTCCCATTTCTTATTGATTGTAGCATTTTTTCAGTTCACAGCTATTCAATGAGGAAGTCACCAGTCAGTGAAGTGGATGGTCATGACAGTGACATGGTGATGGTTATGATTGGTAATGATGATAGTGATATTGATGATGAAAGAGTATCAGTGGTGATGGCAGTGGTGATAGTGATGGGTGATGGTTATGGTGATGTGGCAAAAGACCTTTTTTGTCAAGTGAGTCTGCAGGTGTGCCCCATTCCTTCTATGCTGGCTAATTTTATGTTGACTTAACACAATCTACAGTCATTTAGGAAGAGAGAATGACAAAGGCCTCCATTCAATTTATCTATAGACAAGTTGGTAGGACATTTTTAAGTTAGTGGAAGGGCCTGCACATTGTGGACATGCCATCCCTGGGCTGGTGGTTGTAGGTTCTATACGAAGTCAGGCTGAGCAAGCCAGGAGGGAGCAAAGCAGTAAGTGGCATTCTTCCATGGCCTCTGCATCAGCTCCTGCCTCCAAGATCTGGTCCTGCTTGAGTTCCTGCCCTGACTTTCTTTAATGATGAATTATGACCTGAGAGTTGCAAGTTGTAGCAAATCTTTTCCTTCCCAAGTTGCTTTTGGTGATGGCATTTTATCACAGAAGCAGAAACCCTAGCGACATCTTCGCTCTACGATGACATTCTTTCTCCACGATTCCCTGGTATACTTGCCAAGCTGTCTCACTCCCTAGATACCTAGATACCTAGATGACCTTCTTTAAGAAAACCACCCCTTCTCCTATAAGCCATCTAATTGAATGTGGATTACAAGGTTTGATTATCAACAAATGAGGGACAGCTAATTTCCCCTTGGGTTAGGGATGAAAGATGAAAGCCCATTTAACTAGGTGTGCTTTCCTGCTTTGGACAGCCAAGCTCCCTTCTGTGCGCAAGTAAATTTGTCTTTTAGAGCTTTCTTGAGTAGTGGTCTCTTGATCTGTGACACTTATCCTCTTTCCAACAGTGATAGTTGTGATGATAGTGTTGATGGTGATGGTGGCTATGTGGTGGTGATGATGTTGATGGTGGTGGTGGTGGTTGTGATGGTGATAACTGTGTGGTGCTGATGATGTTGATGGTGGTGGTGATGGTGGTGATGGCGGTGATGGCTGTGTGATGGTCATGATGGTGATGATGATGGTGGTGGTGGTGATGGCTGTGTGGTGGTGGTGATGATGATGGTGGTGGTGGTGATGGCTGTGTGGTGGTGGTGATGATGATGGTGGTGGTGGTGATGGCTGTGTGGTAGTGGTGGTGATGATGATGGTGATGATGGCTGTGTGATGGTGATGATGGTGGTGGTGATGGCTGTGTGATGCTAATGATGGTGGTGGTGGTGGTGGTGATAATAGTGATTGTTGTGTGGTGGCAATGATGATAGTAATCATTCGTATTTATAGTGACAGTGGTGGTGACAGCATTGGCAGTGGAGTTTGGAACTTCCTGCATCCCAGATTCTGCTACCAAGCCCTAATAGCTGCCAGTGCCTAGATCCACATTTCCTCCCCTCAGATCCTAGGCATTAGAGACGTACCTCTGAACTTTCAGAGCTAAGACCAGTGTGGCCATGGGCAAGCTACCCCAGGGCCACTTGTGGCTGTGATCCACCTGATATAAAACAAACATGCTTTCTGACCTGAAAAGAGCCCAGGCTGGGGGAACACACTGCCCAAGTGCTACAATGCTCCCAGTGCTGGAAGAAGCTGATTCTCAGAAAGCATGCTATCTGTAAACCACAGGACATTCTGTGTGGAATCTCCAGAGAAACATCACGGCAGAGGGGGCAGCTCCTATAGATGGGCCTTCAAGTAAAGGCAGTCTCCAGCCTTGAAGCTACTCAGGGAGAGACTGGGAAATGGATGAGAGCTGGGTGGGCTGGAGGAGTGGGTGAGAAGAGCTTCTCTGCTAATCCTGCCTGTGAGAGGCCGGCTCAGCTAGACAAGCACATCTTCAAAAGCCTCCAGGGGCGCTCAGCTGGATAAGCACGTGTTTGGAAACAGAGGGTTCCGTGAAATGCCTTACCTCCTGGCTCAGACAGCTTAGGATGGAGGATTCTGGGAAGGCAATTGGGACAGCACGAGGATACCCTAGGTCTTAGGATTTTGTGTCTGTCATTGCTTACGTGTGCTGCATCTGATGCCAATCTCCATCTGATGCCAATCTCCAACCTGGAATATGCAAAACTTGAGAAACTACTGTCTAGTGTTAATCTCTGAGATGCTGGGGTGAGTAGCGCCTGGGAAGGACATTGGCGGGAACAGTGGAAAATCCATCAGCATATTTCTTGGACAACACAAACCTCAGGTATGATCTAGAATGTGTGCATAGGCCTGCATTCCTGGGACTGGGCTGGGCCTGCCAGGCAGGTCTCCCTCACTCGGGGCTTCTGGGTACTGTGTGCTCAGGACCGGCCTTGCATGGCACCTGTCTTTACAGCTGGAAGAACACTAAATTGTGCTGTACTTCATGCACCAAGAAGCACCGACTCCGGTAACCTACCCACTGGTTTATCCAGCACCGTGTTTGTTTTAGCTCTGAAATCTCTGGGGTTTTAACTTAATGCCTAGGTCCTTGACAACACAGGGCACGTCCTGGCACTGGCCAGCTGAGTTGCAGAGAACAATGGACTTCCATAGCTAGTGGCCAGAGTAGGATGCTTGCTTTGCTGCAGGCTTCTGCCTGGCTGCCCTGTGTGAGGAAGAGATCTTTAGGATTAACTGTGTCTTTTATTGGTGACTGTAAGTTATAACAGGTTTATCAACTTTCACTGCAAATTGTGAAAGCATTTCACTACACCACGACTATGTACTGGTAAAGTACAATCTCTCCTAACCCTCAAGAAGCTCTTACTTCCTGACAGATTTTATTGGTGCCAAGAGACAGTTGGGAGCAGATGTCTTAATGAGTTGGGCAGGGTATGGGCAGTGTCTGCAGGGCTTGGCCTCTCCTGTGGGCCAGCACTCCCCATGAGGCTTTGTCAGCATCCTGGACTGAGACCCCTGGGGAGCAGCTCACAGGTGCATTCCTGTGAGTAGAAAATGAGCCTCTTTACAGAGGGAGCACACCTAATCAAAAGGGTGCATTTACGTGATCACCATGACAGATGAAGAAGGCTACAGGGCGCTGGTGTGTATGGTGTCACTTATAGCTCTGCCTCCAAAATGGAGGCTGGCATCCATTCCCCTCCCGGGGCTCAATGGCGAGAATGTCAGGATTCTCAGGCCACATAAGATCTGCTCCATCTACCCAGCTTTTTATAATGGCTAAACACCAGCCAGGAGTGACCCCCCACAAACCTGTGTGTCCTTGGAGCGGCACTGTCCATCACTGCCTGGTCCTCAGGAGTGCAGAGTGTGTGGCTAATGCCAGGTCTGATGTCTGTCTGTGTCCCTCCCCACAGAACTCACCTTTCTTTTCTTCATATTTTTTATCTTAAAAAAATTACTTTTCATTTTACATACCAACCCAAATGCTTCCTCCTTCCCCCTCTCCCGCTGCCCTCTTTCCCCTTCCCATTTCCTATCCACTCCTCAGAGAGGGTAAGACCTTCCTTGGGAAGTCAACAAAGTCTGGCATACCAGCTTGAGGCGGGAACATGATGCTCCCCCATATCAAGGCTGAGAAAGGTATCCAACCATATGGAATGTGCTCCAAAAAGCCGTTCCTGCACCTGGGATAGGTCCTGGTGATGCTGCCTGCCTGCGCCCCCCGAATAGATCAAGCCACATAATTGTCACCCACATTCAGAGGGTTTGATCCCATACAGGTTCCCCAGCTGTCAGTTCACAGTCTGTGAGCTCCCACTAGCTTGGGTCAGCTGTCTCTGTGGTTTTCCCCATCATGATCTTGCCCCCCTTGTTCATGTGATCCCTCCTCCCTCTCTTCAGCTGAACTCCAGGAGCTCATCCCAGTGCTTGGCTGTGAGTCACTGCATCTGCTTCCATCACTTACTGAATTTAGAGTCTATGATGACAATTAGGATAGTCACTACTCTGTTTAAAGGGGAAGGCCCTTTCAGACACCCTCTCCACTATTGCTAGGACTCGTAGCTGGGGTCATTCTTGGGGACTCGTGAGAATTTTTCTGATACCAGGTTTCTCCCTAATCCCACAATGACTTGCTCTATCACGATATCTCTCATTAGAGCTCAGCTTTCTTGATCAGCGCACCCTCCACTATCCCTGCTGTGCACTGGATCCTGAACTGGATCAGAGCTGGTGCACTGGATCCTGAACTGGATCAGAGCTGGTGCACTGGATCCTGAACTGGATCAGAGCTGGTGCACTGGATCCTGAATCCTGAATCCCTGCTGGTATGGTATTTCCTCAGAAGCAGTGTCATTCTAACAATGGTGCTTGTGGCTCTGGGCCTGTTCTATCTGAGCCTGTGGTCAGAGTTGGTCACTGTCCTGTCCAGCTCCCCACACTGCCCCATCAGGTCATCTCAAGGTCACCCCCACCGTAATTTTGCCATAGTAAAGTACTGTTAGAGCCATTGTATCCATATGACTTTGTGTGGCCTTGAAGGGACGAGTCCTGGAAGGAGAGGCGCTCCCAGAGATGATCTTCCTGAGTCTGAGTCCTACAGATAAAATTCCCCAGAGCAGCTGTCACGGTGACACTGGAGGCTGTTGGTGCTGCAGGGTGGTCTCAGTGGCCAGTGCCCAGCCTCAGTTCTACTGTGACTTGCTTCAGAAATGTCATCACCATTCATCCCACACCTCTGTTGCAGTTCCAGCGGAGTGGCCGTCCTCAACAGTGACCATTGCTTAGCATGGGCTTCTACAAACAGTGGCAGCCTTTCTACTGAGGCCACGCTGGGTCACACTGTGACTGGAGATATTTCTCCCAAGTCCTTTCAGGGTGCAGTTTAGTAATTGGATATGGCACAAGGGGACCACTGGAGCCACTGGAAGATGACAGCCCGAGGGTACATCTTTGACCAAGGAGGTTAAGACAGTCAAGGTCCCAGTATCAGGGCTTCCAGAGCCAGGGCTGGATGAGCAGAGAGTTCTAAGTGTCCTCTTTTGCTTCAGGATGAAGTCAAAGCTGGTGTTACACAGTGTCCTTGTGGTCTCAGAGGGGCTCACATCCCTGGCACCAAGAGACTAGTGTTCTCACCAGGCTCTGCCCACCCTGGCCTTTCATTTTCTCTCTCAGTGTTGACCCTTGATCCCAAAGGAGAAGACTTTGAACATCTGAAGGTAGGGTTAGGGCCATGCCAAGCCTGGTATTCTAGTGTATTCTAGTGACTTGCTCTTTATCTTGTCCTGGGAGGCAAATACAGAATTCTCTCTGGTCCAGGGTCTGGCCTTTCTTCCACACGATGCTCTCCAGGTTGGGTTCTCCTCCCCATTATCTCCTAACTCTGGCTTTGGCTATTTGGTTGACAGGTACTAACATCTCCAGGGCTGCCTGGGCCTTTGTTTCTACCACAGTTCCAAGACCTGTGTAGCTAGGAGTCTTTAAAAACTCTGTGCCTTTTAATTATCATTCAGGAAAACTGACTGCTGTCTCTGTCTCTGTGGATTTCAGCACGCGTGTGGATTCTTGCACTGCAGCATCACCAGGGCACACAGAAGCCACCAGCAGGATCTGACCTGGATAGACACCTGTCGAGGCTCTCCTGCATCTGCCATTGTTTTTCATCCTCTACAGTTGGAGGAGGGGCTGCTTGTTGGTTCCTGGCCGCTTAGCCCCAAAATAACCACACAGAAACTGTAATCATTAAATCATTGCTTGGCCCATTAGCTCTAACTTTTTATTAGCTAACTCTTACATATTAATTTAACCCATTTCTATTAATCTGTGTATCACCATGACACTGTGGCTCACCAGGTAAAATTCCCATTCTGTCTTCGGTGGAGGCTCCATGGCTTCTCTCTGATTCTGTCTTCTTTCTCCCAGCATTCAGCTTAGTTTCCCCCACCAAGCTCTGTCCCCCTATAGCTCTGCTATAGGCCCAAAGCAGTTTCTTTATTCATTAACCAACAAAAGCAATACATAGACAGAAGGACCACTCTACTGTGGTTCCTGTGGAGGAATGAGAGACGTTCTGGTTCAGATTTGGCAGTTTCTATTTGGTAGGGTTTGTTGTTATTGTTGCTTTGGTTTCTTTCAATCACAGCATCCAAGAAGAAATGGTTTCTGAGTTCTACTGTCTCCAGGGCTGGGCAAATCCATGTTTATCCTAACATTCTTCACCCTGCAGTGTCTCCAGGCCTGGGCAGCACAGTGACATAGAATCAGACAGACAAGCAGAGCAGCCTTAGGTAGAGTGAGAGCCACTTGAGGCTATGGACCAGCAGGAAAGCAAAGGGATACTGTTAGTTGATCCTACTGGGACCTGACTGCCACCTTTGTGGTCTGAATCTCCCTGGACCTCATATTCTGGTATGGGTCATGCTCACCACAGTGACAGCCCTCAGATTCCGGTCTGCATCCATTGACTAGATGAATCTGTCCAGGCTGGGGCGTGAGGTAGGTGGATAGCAGAGAGGAGGAAGGAAGGCTAGGCTCTATTGGCCTGCCTGTTCTATGGCCAAGAAGGAACAGTCACACTGAACTGATGTCTGTTCTTCTGGCTATGCTAATGAGCCAGATGGGTGAGGAGAGGAGGATTAACTAGAACGTGCCCTGGTTGTGGGGTGCTTAGAAGCAGCACGCTTAGCTCCTCAGATGTAAGCCAAAGAGTAGTCAAGCAGAAACGAGATAAGAAGGGGCCTCGCTCATCTGTCTTGTTTATGTAAAGAGGGACAGGGCTTAGGGAGATGCTTCCACCCTCAGGGACTGCTTTTCGTCGTACAAGGCTGCTGTGCTGGTGTCTGAGGAAAGCCAGCCAGGGGAGGAGGCGGGAAGGTGGGTACTGTGTCAGTCATTTGCTGCTGGTGACAATCTACCCCCACCCCCACCCCCAGGGAGCTTCCTATAGTGTGGGTCCAGCTGCAGCCTGTTGGCCCGGCTTCACTCTGCTTGTCAAGGGGTCTCTACTTTTGCAACCATCTGACGCTGGCAAACACTGGGTGACCTAATGTGGCCTTGCCTACTTAGTTTTGGATGTGGGCTGCCAGAAGGCTGGCATGGGTTGACATGAGAGGCCTTCACCTCCTACAAGTGAGTAAGGGGACTTCTCCATGTGAAAGCCGACAGAGGATGCAATAGTAGCCCACAGGTCCTCAGCCCACCAAGCAAATCCAGTCAGGCCAGCCCAATCAAGGACTGTAGGTGGAACTATCACATCCCATATGGACAGGAAACGACAAGACCATTCTCTGCTGGGTGATGGAGAAGGCACAGCTGGCCGACCACGTTGAACCAAGGTCTCCCTACTCTTGGAGTAATTACCCTATTCCCTTTTCTCCTTCCCAAAGCACTCATCACATCTTTCTGCTCCCCAGCCTTCATCCTGCCTGAAGTCTTCTGTATGCAGAAGCCAAGCGCTTGCTTGCTTCATCTAGATCTCACAACTGTGTTCAGGATCACGGATGCAAGTCCGTATGTGCATGCATACATTCCAAGCCTCTCCCGGTGAAGGTGGGGCAGCCTCAGGGTCTGCTTCTTCTGGGTTCCACCATCCTCTTCCTCTTGAGTTTCAAATGTCTGCATGCCAGCCTCAGAGAATCCCATAGTCAGCACTTCCAAAGGGAAGAAGCATGGCTTAAGATCTTGACAGTGACCTGAATCCATCTTGCTCAAGCCTCTCATGTTTGCTTCTCCTCTGCCATTCATTTCCTCCTTCTGGTTCCTTGGCACGGGCCATCCCACCCTGAGTCTAGGTGCCACCATCCCATAACCTTTGCACCAATCACATTTCCTCCCAGCTCAGACAAAACCATGCCTCACAGCCAACGATGGGATTATGAAATCGCTCTTTTCCAATAGATTATGTAGATAGAGGATCTCTCCAGAGTGGAGGATGGCACTGAAAAGGACAGCATCAGCCTGGGTGCCACCAAGAGCATGTGAGGTCTTTCCTCTCTTAGGGGTGACAGGGTCCTTGGCCCCAGCTTGTGTGCTGTAACCTGACAGTGACTCCCTTCCTGCCCCACCTGATCTGAGTCTCTGGGGTGTAGAGCAGTTGATGAGCTGCCGCTGGGTCGGATCACAGGCAGACACTGCATTAAGGTGAGAGGGGGCTGGCTGGGGCTGTGAAGTGGCTCCAGTGTCCCCCTCCCCTTTTCTGGAGTCATGCTGATCTCATTTCTCACATCTGGCCTCTGGCATCTTTGAGATCCGGATGCTGAAATCACTTAAAACACAGCCCCTGACATTCAATATTTGGGCTTTGCAATTACAGGGGGATGATTTTGAGCGCTCATAACCAAGGAACTGACAAGTCTGTAGTTTGTCTGAATGAGGTTTAAATGTGACGCGTTAATCACCCTCTTCCATATGGCCTAATGGAAGAGTGACATTTTCTTTGTGCCAGTGACTGACTGGAATATTCTTTCTGCAGTCCTTCCCCACCAGGGGGCTCTGAACCACTGTCTTTTCCTCAGATGGTGATACAGTTCTGCTCCACGGGCTGCTGAGACAGTCTGGTCCTGCCCACTGTCCTGGTCCTCACTCAGTCTAGGACCCTTGGCAGCCCCTCTCCCCCAGGAATTACATTAGCACAGGCTGTGTGTCCGCTCACCCACCATCATCCAGAGCCTCCTCAGCCTTCATTAGGACCTCTGCCAAGACCTTCTTATCAGTTTTAAATGTCATTTCAGAGACTTCCCCCGATTCTCTCTTTCTCTTTCTTGGTTTGCATGTGTATGTACCTCCTGTGCGTATGTACATGTTTGCATGTATATGCACATGTATGTGTATATGCAGATCTGAAGATAGCAGTGTCTTCCTTGATCCTTCTCTGCTTTTTATTTACTGAGGCAGGGTCTCCTGCTGAACCCGGGGCCTCACTAGTCAGTTAGCTAGTTTGCCCGGGGATCCCTAGCTCTGAGTCCAGAATGCTGTGACTGCACGCAGCTGCCTTGCCTGCTCAGTTTTCCCATGGGTTCTGGGAACACAAACTCAGTCCTCACGCCTGCAGAGCAAGCGCTTTGTTAACTGAGTCACCTCCCCAGCTGACCCTACCCTTGAGTCAGCTCCCCATCCTGAACCCTAGATCTTCATGCAGGCGGGAGCTTTTTCCAGGTACTCCTTAGGCCGGGAGTCAGTGTCTTTCTTGAATTGGTCCATGTGATGCTTGTCCAGCACTGCCTCATAGGGCTGTGCCCTCTCCTCACAGGTCCTGAGGTCAAAGCCCCTCACTAGCCTTCCCCTGTGGCCACTTGGGAGAGGACAAAGGGGCAGTGGGTAACCAGCAGTCTTATCCTCTTCATTCCATTGGGCCATATTCTCAGCCTCATCAGAACACAAGGCTTACGGCATGCCTCTGCTCAGTGCCCTGTAGCACGTCAGAGATTAGACTCCAATGAAATTTCTCTTTGCCCTGGGCAGTTTTGTTGTTGTAATTATTTTTTTTTCACTAAAGCTATTTTTTTTGCTTCTAATTTGCTGCATTCCGCCTTTCAAAACTGATGCATTTCCCTGAATTAGCCTTGTGAGTTCCCAGCTTCTCAGTAAGGTCATTCTGTAAACAAAGGGATGCCAAAGGGTAGTGGGTGGAAATTTTCAGAATCCCATGGGAAGGAGAGGTTTAATTAGTCTGCTATAGTGAAGCCTTGACTATCCTTACTCCTGGGTGGTGTTTTGAATCCCAGAGGGCCAGAGTGAGACTCTCAAGAAGGCCAGCACTTCGCTCCTTCAGAGCCTTGAAGAATGAGTCTATGTACAAACAAGGGAACCGCAGCGGGAGGGGCGGGGCTCTTCTTGTGTCTTTGCTCTTCCTTCCCTATCTTGTGGTTCCCTAGAGAAGACAGCATGTGGCTGCACTGGGAATGGTACTCAGGCGAGAATCTGAGGTGGAGGGCTAGAGAGCTAAGATGCCCAGAGAGCCACGATTTTGTCACGGTAAGCCTCTAGTTCCCGTCAGAAAAGACACTACATCCAAGGGTATGACTGACCTCTAGCTTGCTGTGTCCCAGGACATGGCTGTCACATCACAGCCTCTGACCTCACTCTCCAGCCTATGTCTTCTGAGCCCTGACTGAGCCCCGAGGCATGCCAGTGCTACTGAGGACCCCATGCAGATCTGCCTTGATGTCCCAGCAATTCCTTAACTACACACACACACACACACACACACACACACACACACACACACACACACACACAGTGGACATCTTGTCCAATAGTAAATTTGGTTGGCTTTGGGGCAAGCTAGCAGGGAAAGTGACACAGTTACCCCTGGCATTTTTATTCAGGTAGTTTTTTTTTAATATAGGCATCTAATGTGTCCCAGGACCTTAGCACAGGTAAAAACCTATAAGCTGTCACTACTCTCTAGATCCAGAGTAAGTTACCACAAAGAAAAGACTGCCTGCCCATTATCAGGAACTCCTTTTCCTTGCTCCCAGCACCTGAAAACCCATCTCTACTAACAGTCACTTTGAACATTCCACATGGAATCAGATAGCACATGACCCCATGATCAGCACTCTCCAATGGGAACAATTCTGAGATCTCCTGGTTTCAAGGTCCCCCATGTATGATCCCTGGTTCATGTCTATTCCTATTATTTGTAGAAGAGCATCCCAGCCTGGACCACTCTCCTTGACTGATGGAAGTGCAGGTGACATCTTCTCTGCTGTCTTGAACAAACCTGCCTGCAGGGTGCAGGGACTTCTTCTGAGCACCTGTGCTGAGCTCTATGGTGTGTGGCAGGAAGCAGAGCTGCTATCCACACAGCAGCTGGCTTACCTTTGGGGCAGTCTTCCTGACCCAGGGGCCACAGCGATGACCTGTTCTCAGATGTTTGTGGGTTCCACTTGCTTGGCGAGCATTCAGTGCTGACATGCTGCATCCAAGCACTGTTTCTTTCAGTGCTCAGCCTCGCAGCAGCCGGTGGCATCTGTTTCTTAACTGTCCTTACATGTGAGAATTCACACCATCTGAGAAGGTTCTCGGCTGTGCTGAGTATGAGGTAGATCAAGGAGGATGCTTCTTTTTAATTAAATACTTTCTGAGCTTGAGTGGTTTTGTATTTATAAAATCAATGACTTGCATGTTTTTTCTTTTTCTTTTTTCTTTTTTTCTAAAGTAAAAGCTTAGTAAATGTTATTCCTGAGGTGAACAGGTGGGATCTTCAAAATAAAATGCCTACCTTGGGCACTCGAAGGCATCACAGGTGGATGGCACGTGCCATCTCTGTGGCAGAAAGTCCCAGGGGATGTTGGCAGGTCCCAGGAGATGGCAATGCTGTGGGTCTGGTCCCCTCTGAGCCTGATTTGGGCTCTGATTCCACACTGTAAAAGCAATTCTCAGTTTGAAGGCTAGCTATCTCTTCCATCTCAGTCCCTTGGGCTGGGCATGACTTTTCTGTCCATACTCCAAGGAACAGAGAAATAGACACGAGCATGGGGGATGCTGTTCCTGGGTGATGGCTGTGGATGTCCCTGTAGCATATATATATACTCATCTGTGACTGAGGCTAATAGCAGAAGTCCCTGTACAGATGCATATCCCCTATATCCCCTTCCCCTCTTTTGGCACCCTCTCTATCGGGTCTGGGAGAAGCTGGGGAACTGACTGGTCTGGGAGAAGCTGGGGTACTGACTGCTGGTGATCCAACCTTGGCCCTGAATTCAACTCAGTTAACTCAGATAGTAGAGGGGCCTGTGACTTTCCATGATAGTGACTCACCCATCAAGGGACCTGTGGAGCCCATGGCTGCAGGTTGGTGACCTTTGGTCCAAGCCAGAATTGGGTTAAATCTAGATTGAGACTGGCTCAGGCCTTGGGTTCAGCACTATGCAGGAGTCTGGCCTTTGCATGCCTTGTTTCCTCCCATGAGCTCCTTGAAGGCCTATGATTTATTTGTAAGTCTTGTCAGTTTCAGAAAATGGCTTTCAAATAGTGGCCAGCTGTGCTGAGTGAGACAGAGAGTCCACGGTTAGAAACCCGGAGTATGGTCATCCTGACTAGCTGTTAGGAAAAAACAAACAAGCAAACCTGAGGAGCCCTTTGTCCCAGAAAAGAGGCTGTTTGGGAGTTGCTCTGTTCCCACCACTTCGTGGACCACCACAAGGTTCTAGTGACCAGAACAGGTCTCAGGGCCAGGAATACAATTCCTTCTTTACTCTCTTCCTATTGGCTTAAGGTATGTGGTGGATATGGGGATGCTTGGCATTTTAAGGACATGTCACATCTTTAGGTTAAGATGACTCTGACCTTGCTGTGAGCAATCACTCATGTGGGGTGGCTC
Source organism: Dicrostonyx torquatus (assembly GCA_028555095.1). NCBI lineage: Eukaryota > Metazoa > Chordata > Mammalia > Rodentia > Cricetidae > Dicrostonyx > Dicrostonyx torquatus. The sequence goes on from JAQHUG010000118.1 coordinate 5,368,307, forward strand.
TTGTCCAGAGGAGAACTGGTGGCTGAGATGCCAGGCACTATTCAGTAGGATTTGGGAGAGGATGGGGTTGGAAAGGAGAAAGCAGTGAGAATGTAGAGGGCAGATCAGGGCTGACGGATGTCTGTCTCACCTGCCTGGCATCAGCTCCTCCCTGTGTGGCTGGTCATAGTGTCTCTAGGAAAACATTGATCCATCCAGCACAACTGGCCATTATTTGAAGGCCATTTTCCGAAATTGGCCAGACTCACAGGTCAGAGACCTTTGCGGAGTTCACGGCAGGTAACAAGAAGCCAAAGGCCAGACTCCTGCCTAGTACTGAGTTTGCCAAGTCCAGAATTACTTGGGTGAGCTTAAAGGTCTTTAAACCTTGGTTTCTCCACTTGTACTGGGGTCCTCTAGTGCAGGAGGTGGGGGCTTAGCTGCTGGATGGGGCAGATCTAGGTCACTATGGAAGATCTAGGTCATGGGCGGGCTAGGAGCTACCCAGGACCTGGCTGGGTCATTACAAGGCTCACTGTGATGCCTCTGCTCTCAGAATGTGACCGTCCAAGCAAGATGCAAACTCAACATGGGGAACACTGAGGCATATTGCACCAAGGCACCCCAACAGCAGATCCTAATGCTATCACCCTATGAGCCTGGGGGTACAGGCGAGGACCTCCCAGGGCCTGAGCAGAGGCTGGAGGCCGGATCAAGCCCAGGATGACCATCAAGGTTGAGCTCAATGTAGTAGATCATATAGCAGCTACCAGAGGAAAGGCGATGAGGGGCCTCAGGCTGAGGACAGCAGGGGACATGACTAAAGAAAACATCCCAGGCAGTGGGTGGAGCATGGGCTGGCCCGGGGAACCCTAGGTGGTAAAGGGCAGAGGTGGTGTAAAGAGGTCCATCTGCTGGGGGGTCTGGATAACAGAGAATCCACTGCCATCCATAGTCCTTGAAGGCCCTTAGCACTCTGAAGTCTTTTATTTGCAGCAACGTTGGTACCTGTTAAGTTGGGCTGTTGGGGCCAGGTTGTCTTGACTGAAGAGCCTTGTCTGAGAATCCATGGTCTGCCTTCCTCAAAGACCCACAGCTGGCTTGTTTAGTCCTGGATTTGTTTGCCATGTAGGCTGTAGTGGCATATTTGGAACTGATCCAAAGAAACGACCCAAGCGTGTCAAGAGTATCACCTGTGAGCTGTGAGGTGTTGCTGAGAGCCAACGCTGGTTTTCCATGCCTTGAGTACATACCTGTAAATAGCCAAAGCCATGGCAAATTATGCAGATTGTTGCAGAATCTTCCCTGCCAATCATGTAAAGATGTGTCTACATATTGGTAGTCCCTTCTCCTACCTCCTAAGGGCTTTAAGTAGACACTTTCTCAAACATCTCAGGATCACAGAAGGAGGCTTAGTGACTTCTAAGCCCCAGTGCATATGTGAATCTCAGCCCACAGAGTCTTATGTCTCAAGAATATAATTCACATCATCTGAGAGGAGGGAAGAGTAAAGATTGGCCAGGGCTCTCCTCAGTGATAAGGAGAAGCACAGTGGTTGTCATCGTTGTGTCCGCACACTCCACCCCCCACACCCCCCACCCCTGCAAAGTCTCTTGGCTCAAGGCAGAGACTAGGAGCTGCACTCAAGCCCTGAGTGTAGGTATCCTTCAGCTTCATGGGCCCCTGAGTCATCTGCAGGAAGCTTGGGCTGAATTTCTCTTCCCAGCATCCTACTCAAATAACAATTCAGAAAAGGGTTCTCAAAAATGTGGATAGATGAAGCTGTGCCTGTCATTCAGCAATCCAAACCCAACTGTAGAGGTTATTTTTCATCAAGATGTATTTTAACGATTTAGTCAAATTATATGCAGTAAACAAAACGCACATTTAACTAGAACCAGATGAAACCGAACACAAGAACAGATTTGGAAACAGACCGACGCTGGCATTGTGCAATGCAGAAAGAAACAAGTGGAGTAATTACCGTTCATTGAGGGAGATGAGAGCGCCTGGGCGGCATCACAGGATGTTGTGGAGACACCATCAGCAGGAGGCCAAGCAACCAGAGCACCAACCAGCCTCCTCTCCCTGCACCCCTGCCGTGAGCGCAATGGGGAGAGGGGACTGCTGATTCTGTGGGCTGTGAATAAGGGATACAGGGCATCCTACTGTGTATGTGTGGGGGGGTGCGTTCGGGAGGGGGCATCTGTCCTCAGCACTTGCCTGGAGCTGACTTCATTGTGACGTCTTGAGAGCCAAGGTGCAGCTATTTTCCAAACTGTGCTAACAAGAACTATGGAGCCAAAGAATGACCAGGACAGGAAGACAGAGCCTGGTGGGAGAGGCAGCATGGGATGAGAGCTTTGCTCTGAAGAACTGGCTTGCCGCAAATATTCACGTAGCAGTTGACTTTAATGAAGTACAATGTATAGGAAAATGCACGCATTTTTGTGAGTTTGTTGGCTGGTTTTAACGTGTATACATAGCAGCTTTAACACAACGGAGACACAGAATGCTGCTCTCATCCTGCAGAGCTGCCTCCTACCCTTCATGGAAAATCCACTCTCTCAGTCCCAGGTGACCCTGGTCTGTTCTGGCCTGGACTAAGGCTTGCTTTTCTGGTTGAGAACTGTCTACATGTGGTTCTTAGGGCTGTGGTCCTTTGGTCTGACTTCTTCTTGGCTCTCAAGACTCATCATTTTGGTCCTGTGTGTCAGCAGTTGGTCATTTTTGTGACTGTGGCATACCCCTTGGTACCCAATCCCTCCAGTAGCTTAGTCACTTGCCTGCCGAGGGATGCCAGAGTAGACCAAGCTTTGCCTGCATACGTAAGACTCCCATAAGCATTCTCGTCTACATCTGTAGAAATACATTCTTGTTTGTCATGGGCAAACACAATGAGTATATTTGACTTTTTCAACAAATTAGCAAGTTATTTTCCCAAGTAGCTGCCATCCTGGGCTCCTGCCAGCAGAGACTAAAGACTCCAGTTTCTCCCCATTCTCAGCTCTGGCAGTGCCTGCTTTGCTTGTTCTTAGTCATTTTGTTGGGTTCAAAGTGACTTACTGTGTCTTTCTCCTATGAACAAATGGCATCAAGTGAGTTCATGCACCCGCTGGCCCCATTCACACGCTCAGCCAAGCTGACTACTGGATTTCTGTACTCCATGGCCTGTATGTCTTCTTACTTTTGAGTGACATGTTCTTTCATATTTTAGAAAGCAATCTTTTGCCAGGTGTGTGTATTGGTTACCTTGTTACCTGCTCAGGTTTTTGGTTTTGTTGTTATTTTGCTCTTTCTCTTTTTATTCTCTTAACAAGATATTTTAAAAAGCAAACAATTTATTTGTAGAAAAGTCTGGGTAATCGATATTTTCTTCATTTTTTTCTTTTCTAGATACTTCCTCGTTCCTGTGTTCTCCTCTCCTCTCACCTTAGTCTAGCCGGAAGTCCATCGATATTCTCGGTATTCCCCAGGAGCCAGGCCTGCCTTCTTTGCTCTTCTCTGCTCTTTCCCCAGTCCTTTCTCTGGTTGCTTTCTTCTACTCCCTCTGGATTTAGTTTGCCCCTTCTTCTCCTTCCTAACAGGGAAACGTGAGCTTGCTGTGTCAAGGCCTCCCTTTCTAGTGCAAGCCTCTCCTGCATACTCACCTTGCCTCTTCCCAGCTCCCCTCCGGAGGGCTCCTGTGAGGCGCAGTGTTCCCTTCACAGCTCTCCCAGGCTCTTCCTTTCTGGTCCCCAGATCTCACAGTCTCAATTGTCCAATAGTCAAGATTTGAGATTCTTTATTCTGCCTGTTAAAAAAAAAATACCATGGAGCCCTTGCCTTAGCCTTTTGTTTGTTTGTTTTTAGTTATAGTACTGTTTGGTTCCCTAATTTCTACCTCATCCTTTCTTTTGACTTCTGTATCTTTATTGAAATTCTCTCACTGGGGAGACACTGCTGGGCTTCCTTGGTTCTTTGTTTCATGGCTGACTGAAGCCAGTGCTTTGATCTCATCTAGCAGTCCCAACACCTAGGCCCCTTCAGGGCCAGTTTCCATGCTTTCTTTCCTGTGTGTAGGCCAACTTTTTTCTCCTTTGCACATTTCACAGCTTTTGTTGAAAATATGACATTTCAAGTAGGTTGCATCAAGTAGTATAAGTGAGAATCAAATTCTTCTGCTTCTTCTGGTCTTCTGGTCTCCTGAGTCAGCACTGTGGATTCCACATCTTTTGTGTGTTGGGTGTGTTACATGTGCCCACTGAAGGCTCTGCTTCGTGAGCCTGTGCTCAGATGGTTGCTGGATAGCAATTTCTCCTAAGTCTTGGAACAATTGGGTTCCCCAGGCTCTAGTAAGGAGCTGTTGGCAGTGCTGGCCATGCTTTCAGCACTCAGCCAGGCATCTAAACCTCACCTTAGTTTTCACTTGCTGCATCCATAAACCAATAATGTTGGAGGTGGGTGAGACTTCAGGACCTTCTCAGTTCCCTGCTTGTCCTGGGTGTCACCCTGCACACATGACCAGCCTTGCTGGAATGTTTCAAAGTCCCTTGTGGACATTTTATTCACTTGCTCTTTCATACAGAGTTTCTCTGTAGCTATCCTGGAACTTACTCTGTAGGCCATGCTGGCCTTGAACTCAGAGTGCCTCTGAAGTGCTGGTATTAAAAGCGTGCACCACCACTGACAGGCCCCTTGCTCTCTAAGTGCCTAGCTCAGCTCTGAGTTTGCCTCCTGTGTTGTTGTTATACTGGGCAGCTGGTGTGTTAAACAGCTACCTCTGATCACAACTCCCAACCCAAGAAATGGTGCCAGTTCTGGGAGAATTGTAACAACAACAACAACAACAAAAAATCCTTGCAAATGCATTTCCAGGGGATTCCAAGGTGGGTCAGGTGACACTGCCAGCACCAGTCCTGCCACAGCTCATCCAACAGCTTCTGATCTCCATCAGAGAGAGGGACTGTTGGTTTTCATGGCTACAGAGGAACTCGGAAGACAAAGAATAGGAAAGGGACATATTAAAGCCCTAAAAAACTCATTATTCTTCCAAGATGCAGCTGCTTTTCTTGCATAAATACTCCCTTGTTTGTGACAATCTTTGGTTAGCCTCAGAGTTCTGAAAAGGCTATTTTGACAGCCTTTCCCAGTGTTCCTGTTACTTTTATGATAAAGAGCATCTTCAGAGGTCTTCACACTGCAATCTCTGTGAACATCACTCCCATCTATTTTGATGAGCTCTTTTTATCATGGGTCATATTCTCCCGCCCCTTTGTAGACCTGGTCACCTTTTATTAGATTGTAAACACTGAGTAGCACACATTGTTGGTAGTTTCACGGTTCTGTGGCTCCATCACAAAGTGGAGATTACTGTTTGTCTTTTCATCTTGACCTAGGCAAGTGCATTCGCCAGGAACTTCCCATTATCTTCTTCCCTCCAGCTAGTGGGGTGCTCCCAAAGCATCAAGTACTTACTCTGGCCCATGTTTTGTTTGTTTTTTTTTTCTTACCTGTGCTGACCAGTTTCAGAGGCACCTTGGGGGACCCTCTGCTTGTTCTCATGGCTCTACCACTTCCCTCCCTGGTAGCTTGTGCCCTGTACACTGAGTACAATTGTCTCCTCAAGGGCTTGGTTCCACCTGACTCGCAAGTCAGTTCTGCATGTGGCTGTAGGTTTGGGTAGTCATAGGGTCACATAGGTGGTCACAGCTCATCCTGTCTGTCTCTCAGAAATCCTGCTCTTCTCAGCTAACATCAAGAACATAAACTGTGTGTTCCTCTGGCTTTTTGACTGCGTGTAATGGGAGGTCTATGACTGCACCATGACCAAAGTGAGGGTGATTGCTGCCTAGTCTGGCTTGTGAAGGACTAGGAACATCACTGGAGTGGCTCCACACGGGTCAGCACAGGTCTGTGTGCACAGCATTTGCTGTTGTGCTGTCTTAGAAATGTGGATCTGAGGGGGGTCTTTGTGGAGCTTAGTTCATGCCCACTCCTGCTCTGGGGAACTCCAGGTTGGTAGAGTCTTGGGGGATATCTACGAAGCTCTGGCCTGCGCTTCCCTGGTACTCAGACAGGTTGGTGTTATGTTCAGCAAGCCTCAGCCTCCTCGGACCTCCTCTCCTTACCCTGTTTAACTACTTTATGCCCTCACTTCCTGAGTCTGAATTCCCAGTTTCAGCCAGCTCTGAAGCCCCGCACATGCCCCTGCTCAGAACTGGCTCACAGCAAGGCAGGCACTTCCAAGCCAGGCTATGACCTGGGAAGCTGAGCAGAGTTTCTTCAGGAGCCAGAACCTAGAATCTCCATGAAGATGCTCTTTTCTTCACCTGATAGCAAGGATGTGGAGGGAAGTCTACCCTGCTCTAGGTACATGATTTTTTTTGGAAATAATGGTTTTTGGAGATGCGGCTGTTAGGGGTCTAGAGATGAGATCAGCCTAGACTGAAGGGTTCTCTGTGGACAGCAGTGCATGTGCTTGCAAGAGAAAGGAGAAGTAGACATGAGATACATGTAGACGGAGACTGAGACTAGAGGTCTGCAGCCAAAGCCAGAGGATGATCATAGAACCCCAGAAGCTGAAGCAGCAGAAAGGATATCTCCCCAAAAGCTCAGGAAGGAGCCTGCCCCTGCCCAGGCCTTGCTTTGAGGCTCTGGGACTCCTGGCAGGTGAGCTGATAGCTTTGTCTTGTTTGAAGCCTGCTGGTCTCCGGTATTTTGCTGTAGCAGACTGAGATACACCCGCTTGTTTTGCAGGCAGATGGAGCACTCTGGCACAGCTCCCAACAGTTTGTAGGTCAAATAAACACATCTGCAAGCACATCTCTCCACAGTCTCTTCCACTTCCCTGAGATCTGGGGGAGAACCTTCTGCAATGTGGCTTTGTTCTGCTGAGGCCAGTTACATCCAGATGGAAGCCAGGAGATGGGAGAAAACCTTCCCGGGCATGCTTGGCCAAGGCTCCAGTCAGGCTCCTCTTGGTGGGTGCTTTACGTCACCGTGCAACTACAGAACGCACCGTGCATGTTTCCTGTCTTCATCTGTACTCTGGGCTGCGGCAGGGGTGAGACTGCATTTGCAGTACTCAGGGAAGGCTTCTCTTACAGGTGGGCCTGGTTGATACCTTCACCCTTTGATGAATAAAGGTGGCCGAGGTCTAGGTCCCAGGACACTGTTCCAGCCCTTGAACTTACAGGGACTTGGGCAGTAGCTGTCTCACAGTTGCCAGCCTTACCCAGACCCATCTTCTTACTGAGGGTTTTTATATTCTGACCTGGACCCACTACGTCTTGTGAGGGGAAATACTGAATAGAGAGGATATGCAGGAAGCTGGGAAAGAGGCTTCATGCTCTGCCTAGAAACCGAGTGAATCATTAAAAAAACATAGGCACAGATGGAGCCTGTATCCCATGAGCCTTGGGCAGACCCTGATAGGCCCATCAGCAAGCAGAGGCTGCTTTTCTCTTTAAACATTTAGGGCTGCAGGGCTTACACCTGTACCTCAAAACAGACAGGCTGAGTACAGCTGAGACCCGAGTGAGGAGTTAGTCAACGAAACAAAACCCAGAAGCAGCCTGCATCTCTAGGACATCATCCCCAGTGCTCTCCAGAAAGCAAGGCATTTGGCCACAGCGGACTCTTCAGGCAGCCGGACACACTGATGCCAAGTCCCTTAATTCTTCCTGAGACTTACCTGCATGACTTGGAACTTGCTTAACCACAGCAGACAGCGGCAACACCCTGATGTCTCCTGAGTCTAGTGGTAGCACTAGATGGCCTCTGCATAGTTTCCCAGGATGCTCTGTGGCTAGGAAGAGGCCTAGCCAGGGCCCCACACCTGCACCTCTGTGTGACAGATGTTTGCTTTCACATGCTCTGGAGGACAGAGAATCCCAAGTTCATCAGCCTGGAGGAGGTGTCTGCTATTCTGTGCATTTGCCTCTCCACATCCAAGGTTATACATCAGTGACATCATTCTTATAAGATGCTTCTAGAGCTTTCAAGATGGCTTAGCAAGTAAAGGTACATTGTGGTCAAGTCTGGCAATCTGAATTTAATTCCCGGAAGCCACATGGTAGAAGAAAACCAACTCTCCAAAGTCCTCTATCTCCACACATCTGTACAATGGCAGGCAGGCATGCACACACACACTCACACACACATTATTTAATTAAGAAGATGTTTCTAACCATTCTTACATGCTGAAATATTCATTATGCCCATGGGAATCTCCTCTGTGCTCAAAGAAAGAAGTCACCAGTCATCCTGGTCAACGTTCTATTGCTGTGAATAGACTCCATGACCACGGCAACTCTTCTCAAAGAAAACATTTTAGTTGAGGATTGCTTACATTCCGAGGCTTAATCCATTATCATCTTGGCAGGAAGCATGGCAACATTCAGGCACACATGGTGCTGGGAAGTTAGCTGAAAGTTCTACATCCAGATGGGCAGGCAGCAGGAAGAGAGAGATCACTGGGCTTGAGCTTCTGAAACCCCCAAAGCCCACCCCCAGTGACATACTTCCTTCAACAAGACCACACCTCCTAATAGTACCACTCCCTGGTATGTAAGCATTCATGCCTATGAACTTACACGGGGCCATTCTTATTTAAAACACTACAGTAGTCTTCAGAAGGCTTCAGTGGACTCCACCCTAATTTCAAGGCTAGGAAGACATTCTCATAAAAAAGACTCACCTCACAGAAGCTGTCTTCAGGGCTTGGGTGGGACAGTGACTCCCGAGGGGCATTCTGAACATGCCTAGCACTGGAGGCAGGCAAATAGTGGCTCGTTTCTTCAAAGTCTTCAACTTTCTAGGTTTTTTCTTTAAATGTGCAAGACTGGGAGCCGGCACTCTGTCAGGCTGCATTCTGCAAAGGCTTCAGCTCCTTAGAGCTTCTCCTTCATTTCAGCACTGGCCTCCAGCTGCCCACATTCTCTAGCTTCCTAAGGAGGAGAGTATAATTGTCTGCTCTGTCCTTTTAAGACACAAGCCACACCTACTCCTTCCCTGGTCTGATGAGGCAAGCTGATCTTCAGCTTCCAGCTGGAGTCCCTTCTCTTTTGTTGACTCCCTAAGAGGCAGCTTTTGCCTCTCCCTTCTCCCCACTTCTCCCCTTCCCCCTTTGTTTCTCTCTCTCTCTCCTTCTTCACTTTCCTTTCTATAACCCACTACATAAATATCCAACCTCACTCTGCATGGCATGCCTATCCATGTCTCTGTCTCTTACCTGTGACTCCCTGCCCAGGACCAGAAGCCTTCGGAGACCTGCGGCGTGGTCTCATGGCATGCCCATCTATCTGTCTCTCATTGTGGGACTGGCTGCCTCATCCAGGTCTCTCACCCACCACGTGGCCCACTGTCCCTCATGGCCCACTGTAGCCACTTGGGGAACTAAGCCATCCCTGCCTGGGACTGGCTGCTCTCAGGATCTGCTGCTCACTGCCTGCCCCCACTTGGGGACCTGTGGTGTGGTCTCATGGCCCGCTGCCCGCTGCAGCCACTAGGGAACCTACAGCATTTTACTTAATCCATTACAGTGAGAGGGTTCCAGTGAGAGGGTTCTCTGATGAGGATACATTGATGTCTGCTGTGGTGCCCGACCCGGTGTAGTTACCCTGCCCTCACCACAGTTCACCATCAGTACCCGCGGCTCTATTAGGGAGGACACCAGCACAAGTCAACTAGGCCCATGCACAGCTGCGGGGGTCCACACCTGTGATGAGAAGGAAAACTGGGGCTTTTATGGTGCCTGCCCAGCACCCTCTCACCACACCCCCGGCACAGCCTTGTCCTTGGACATGGCAGCTCCCAGCTTACTTTTGTAACCCAGGGTTACTGAGAATGAGTGCAAGGCTTGCTCCCAAGTACCAGCGTTTACCTAGGCAGACAGGAGACAGCCGCCTTTTCTAGGTCACTTGGTGAAGTGTGCACCTCCTGACTCGGGTAGACTCCCCACCGAATTCCACCTGGGCATGGTGGAACTCCCCCTGTCCCAGAGTCTGAGGTGATAGTACATCCTATGGAGTGTTTCTGGGAAGGCTACAGAAGACTGCAGAGGTTTGTGTGGCCAGGAAGGAGCAGGGACAGACTGGGGTGGGATGGAATGAGGGTAGCCAGTGGCAGCTCTGCGACACTGTGGTGCTCTCTGCATTGTAGATTCATAGACTCCATTTGGTCCTTTTGCTGGCTCCTGGGCCAGGACCTGCCCGCCTTTTTGGAAACTGCCTCCTTTTCCCAGTTGCATCTCAACAGCTTCTCCTACAGAATCCCTCTGCATTCGTTCTTTTCCTCATCACACTGACAGAAGCCACTCGAGAAGAGGAGTGGTTTCTGCACCTAGTTGAGTCCCTCCTGATGGCAGAGGTGTGGCGATGGGAGCATCTTAGTCACAGGGTAGGAGCAGGAAGCATTGCTTGTTCTCATCACAGAAAGCAAGAAACCAGGAGCTGGAGACCAGGCCCTCAGTAGGTCAGGCTCTAGTGACCTTTGTTTGTCCTCTATGCCCCACATTCTCAATGTTCCAGAACCTCTCCAAACAGTGCCACCTGCTGGGAGCCTGTTGGAAAGGGGAACTTCAGACCTAAACCACACACCCTTCCTGACCTCTGCCTACAGGACACCTCCCCCCCCCCCATGGGGGGGGTGCTCCCTGGACCTCATGAGGGTAGACACATAGTGGCTCAACCCAACCAAGAGGGAAAACATAAATGCTGACCTACGTGACTGCCCAGAGGTAAGCTGGACCCACCCTGGCTGCTCACGCTGTCCTGACCTCCCTGCCCATCTCCTCCTGGCTCCCACACAGGCAGCGCTCAGCGCATACTCTGAATCTGATTTGTAAACAAAGGCACTTCTTCATAAGGCTGGGCGCCCGATGTTTGTTCTTCTTATTGGAATCCTGGTGAGCCAAGGGCGCTTGCTGTTAGTGCGCTTATTAAAAAGAAATGCATGGAAGGAGTAATTGCCTGTTCTATGGTGAGAAATTACAGTATCTGTTTTATTTAGACTATATAGGAAACAAGAAACGTAGCACATAATTTAGTGATTAAAACTTTGCAGCTTTCGGTTCATAATTGAATGCTTTTATTCAGTTAGGCTATTACTTCGACTAAAAACATCCGTTCTGACCGTTTACAGGGTACTGAACAGTATGAGGGTCCCATGAGGGGAGGACTGGGTTTTTGAGGAAAGCTGAGGGTGATGCCCCTCTCTTTACCCCAGGAATTGTGGTGGGGAGCTAGCAAGGGACTGGTGGAGGAGGGGCTGTGGATTTGATCAGCAATGGTTAACAAGAGAGGAAATTGCAGCAACTTCTGCCCATTATCCAAAGCAGGATGAACAGGACATGAGAAGCAAGCCAAGAAGCCGTGTTCCTCCACGGCTTCTGTTCCAGTTCCTGCTTCCAGGTTCCTACATGGAGCTTCTGCCTGACTTCCTTCAACGATGAACTGTGATGTGGAAAATAAGCTGAAATAAGCCCTCTCCTCCTCAAGTTGCTGTTGGTCATGGGGCTTTATCACAGTAGAAATTGCCTTAGTTATTTTTCTATTAGCATTGCCTTGACAAAAACCCTGACCAAGGCAACCTGTATGGTGCGGGAAGTCCTTCTGTATATGTGTTGCTTTTATTGGTTAATAAAGAAGCTGCTTTCAGCCAATGACTTAACAGAATTTAGCTAGGCTGGAAGAGATATATAGGGAGAGAGTAGGCAGAGTCAGGGAGAAGCCATGTAGCCGCCAGAGGGGAAAGACACATACTGCCTGCTGGAACTTTGCCTAGGTAGGTGTCGGGGACCATGGCCCCAACATAGAAACTAATACTTTGCCCTAAGTGTATTGGTGCGGAGGCGCGTGGAATAACAAGACAACTCACATGGCTTTTTCAAAAGGGAGATTCTCAGTGGTTCCTCATGAAGTCCTGAGTTCACATCCTGAAGAATTCCTCTCATTTATTCCCAAGCAGCTTTTATACCAACACATAAACTGAGTGGGAAAATACACCAGCACTCTGTCTTCTAAGTAACCAGGTGGCTGGCGTTTTGTTACGTTTTGTTACCTGTCTGCTGTGTATGCTAATTGTCACATAGGTTTGAATTAGCATCTCTATCAGGCATCCTCCAAATTACAAAGAAAGGAGCAACAACATCCTGACCTTTTGTTAGGGCAGTGACAGCCTGTCTGCAGGGCTACATGACCACCTTAGGTGGGGCTATGGCTTCAGAGCCTGGTGCCACACCATATAGAAATATGGGCCTACAGGTAGGCCACAATCCTGGTGGTAAAATATAAAATAAGAGAAATGGGTTAACCAAAGATAAAAGAGCTAGCTAGCAATACGCTTAAGTGATTGGCCAAGCAGTGATTTAAATAATATAGTTTCTGAGTGATTATTGCAGGACTGGGCAGGACAGAAACCTCCACCAGCACCTATAGAAGAGTTTATCAGGTCTTACTGTTTCAGAGGGTGAGTCAGTGTCTGTGACCATCATGACGGAGAGCATAGCAGCAGACAGGCAGGCATGGTGCTGGAGCAATGGCTAAGAGCTTACATCTGATTTACAACCAGGAGGCAGGAAAAGAACTAACCAGAAATGGTGTAGGCTTTTGAAACCTTAAAGTCCACCCACAGCATCCTCCAACAAAGCCACACCTTCTAACCCTTCCCAAACAGTTCCACCGAGGACCAAGTATTCAAACACACGATCTTGTGGGCCCATTCTCATTTAAACCACCACAAGAACCCTAAGACACACCCACAAATAGTGCACTCACTTGTGCATAGCACAGATGTGTAATCCACATAGATCCATAAGTGCAAGTGAGTCATACACAGATGTGCTAGCAATGCCCCACACACCCACAGATGGACAGCGTGCACACTAGACATCCTTACACAGGTCTATGCACCCACCCCATGAACAACTACATCTTCTCCCAGTCCCTTCTCAACTCTTGTCCACACTAATCTGTCCACTTCAAGAATTTCATGTACAACCTCTCAGAGTTGTCAGTCTTCAGTCATAGGTTTGGAGTCATTAGGCTTCCCTGTCTCTTATTTCACATCCATCCATTCCTGCTCTCAGCTAGCCTTATGGATGTGGATGGGCTCAGACAAAGAACGTCCAGGTCAAATACTGTGGTTGAAACTGTTGGAAGCATCCAAGCACACTTAGGGGAAATGCTTGCTTCCCAGCTGCATCACTTTTGGGTTTGTTTTGTGACTATTTGGTGTAACCAGGACCATCTGTGTGACCCTTAGATTAGCACCATCCCTTGGAGCCTGGATTCTTTTTCCTTATTTTCTTCTAGGAGCATAGATTATTGATCAAGACATTTTCTTTGTTCTAAAGTAAGTAGCACTATAAATTTACTATTTGCCCTGCTTTATCTGCATCCACAATTAACAAATTTTGGTAAGCTGCACTTTTATTTTCATTTTATATCTGTGTTTTACATTATTTTTCTTGAAACTTCTTCAACTCATGACTACTTACAAGGATATTATTTGGGTTTTATGCTTATGTTCTTCATACTTTCACTTATTACCTCCCCATTATTGATTTTAATTTGATTCCACTGTAGTTGAATAATATATAGAATACATGTAAAGAAAACCACACACACAGTTTGTGTTTTGTCTCCATAGCTGGCCTGCCCTACTCTCTTCCACTCTTCAGACTCCTGTTTGTTCTAGTGTCCTATTCAGGGGGTGTAGGGTGGTGGGGGTGAAAGAACACAAGCATCCTCCATCATTCCGGGAGCAGAGTTCTCTCTGACATATTTTTAATGTCTCTGTAGCCTGATGCCAGTCTTTGTGGTGTCTTGATTCCCACAGCTCCCCATTTTCCCAGCTCTCAGAATCTACTCTGACTCTTGCTCTTGCTGATGAAGGCTTCTGTACGTGAACCTAGGATTTCATCTCGGGTAAAAGGAAAGAATCCGTTGTTACCTATCCTGAATAGTAGCCAGGGACACCCTGAGTGGTTTTTTAGTGATCTTCAGTGGAGATTTGGGGATCTTGAGATACCCTGAAACATAGCTGGTATGGGCCCAGAGCCATCTTGACTTCCTTCACCCTGTCTAGACCTGTCCCTGAGTGAGCAGCAGAGGTTGGGGGACACATCTCAGAAGACTAGGGGTAAAGGCAGCCTATGTGGACAGAGGCAGCTCAGTCTCTCCTTTGTAGCCAGCCCTGAGCCTCATTCAGCCTAGTTCAGTCTTGCCACAGACATCTACTAGCCTGCTCTGGATTCCTGCCAAACAGCCCGAGTCTTCCCTGCTCTTTCTCTGTTGACCTTCATCTGGAAAGCTGATGTGTTTTCCTTCCAAATCCACACTACTTGGCTCCATGAGGTATTTGTCTTCAAAAAACGTGCTCAGCCTACTGGCTTGGCCGGGATGGGGAGGAGCTGCATTTTGTGTCGGAAACCTCGTACTGTGATGCTCTTGACATTTCCTGAGAGACTGCATGCAAGTACGGTTCTCTAGAAGGCAGAAATTGTGTGTGTGTGCATGTGTGTGTGTGCATGTGTGTGTATGCGCGTGTGTGTGCGTGTGTGTGTTTACATTGTGGGGACATTGTTGCTCTAATGGAAAATCTTCAGGCTTGCCCTGTTATTAGTGGGCTGGGGTAAATGTGTTGTACTCAGTGAGCATTGGGGCAGCTTGAACTTTCTCATGCTTTTTAGATGCCAGCTCTATGATGCTGTTTGTCTTCCAGAAATAACTGACAACTCAGTCTCTCTGAAGATGAAGTCAGCCAGGGCAAGTTTATCAGACCTGAATGCATTAGCTCTTGCTTTCTGATATGTGAAATCTATTTTCTTCATATATGTTGTAAGGAGAGCTGCTTGTTCATTTCCCAGCTGCCTGGCAGTCAGACCCAAAATAATCACACAGTAACTATATTATTTAAATCACTGCTTGGCCTATTAGCTCTAACTCCTTATCAGCTAAATCTTACATCTTAATTTAATGCATTTCTATTAATCTGTGTAGCACCACGTGGCAGTGGCTTACTGGGTAAAGCTCTGGCATCTGTCTCCAGCAGGGCTATGTGACTTCTCTCTGACTCTGCCCTTCTTTTTCCCAGCATTCAGTTTAGTTTTCCCTGCCTACCTCTATTCCCTGCACAGGCCCGAGACAGTTTCTTTATTAACCAATGGCATTCACAGCATACAGAAGGAAATCCCACATTATGTATTGGCAGAGAGAATCTTAATTCTGTGAGAAATCATTACATTTTAAGTAAAATTCTGTCTATTAGAGAATAGTCCTTTAGCCAGGCATAGGGTCCGAGTCCCTATATGCTGTCTGGGTATCCTATCCTGAGACAAAGCATTGGTGCCTCCAACTATTAGTGAAGGATTCTATTTCTCCTGTCAGTTCATTGGGGGAGTAGCACATGCATGCAGCATAAGAATGTGTACATGTTTGCATGTTTACACATGTAGGTGTATAGAGGCCAGAGGCTGACACTGGATGTCCTTCTCAATCTCTCTCCACGTTGTTTTTTGAGACAGGGCCTCTCATTGAACTTGAAGTTCAATGATTCAGCTAGGTTAGCTGGACAAGAAGCATGGAGAGCCTCCTGTCTCTGCCTCCTTGACACCAGGATTACAGGCTCACACTTGCTACAGTTGGCCATGTATGTGGATTCTGGAGATCAAAATCTCATGCTCTGTGACCAACACTTTACCCACTACTGTCTCCCCAGCCTTTTCTCTCTAGTCTATTACTAGATGTGAATATATTTACTATTATTTTCTGTTTGCTGAATAAATCTTTTTTTTAAATAAAACGTGTTTTGTCTCCTGTAGCCTACCTTTGACCTAAAGTGAGTTTCTTATAGATAGCATACAATGAACTCATTTATTTTTATCTATTTTTACCAATCTCTTTCATTTGCATTTAAAGTAATTACTGATGAGCAGAGTCTTTGTTTCCTCACTTTGCTATTTCTGTTCTGTATGTCCGGCAGCTTTTTCTGTCCCTTATTTCCTGCATGTCCTTTTCCTGAATGGACTTTCTGATTAGTTGATTCCTTTTTTTATATAGTAAAATGTTTAAACTCTTCTCCTCTCTCTTTTTCTGTTACTCATCATCTGTTTTCTTTCACTTTCAACACTATAACTCCATGTAGATACAATGTCAATAGCAAACAAAACTCCCCTCCTTCGATGCTACACCCCCATTCCTCTCAGAAATTAAATTACATCCTTACACAGTGTCCTCACAAACATAAAGTTATTATTCTTCTAAATAATCAGGTCTTTAACTCATGTGAAAACAAATGTAGAATCACAAACAACCCAATCTACAATACTCACTTGTGGCCCCTGCTTACCTGGCAAGGCTCTGATTCCATCCCAGCATCCTCTCCTGGCGTCACGTGGACTCCTGAGGAATTTCCTTCCTGTGAGCCCTGGAGTGACTGACTATGCCAGTTCTTGCTTAATGGCAAATATTGTCATTCATCCTTAAGTGTAAGGAAAGTTTCATTAGTCAGAGGGATCTTTAAGCTGATTTGAATTTTGAATAGCTGCTGGCAGCCTCACCAGATCCCCTGTGTGGGAGTAGCTAGCGTCTCTCCTGCTGCTCGCAAGGTCCTTGTTGTCTTTTGAATGTCTTATTTTAACACCCTTGGGTGTGGGTCTCTTGGAGTTCATTTCTCCTGAAATTTATTGAGCTCCTTGTATGCTTACATTCTTCTCTTTAATCAGATTTGGAAGGTTAGAGGATATTTTCTTTTCACAGGTTCTCTTTATCCCTTCCTTTCTCCTCTCTTCCTGGGACCCCCACAATGCGTGCACAGACTTTTTTGTTGGTGTCCTACAGGTCCCATAGGCTCTGTTCTCTCTTCCCTAACCTTAGTTTTTCTCTGTTCTTTTGTCTCAATATTCTGTCATCCTGCCCTTGAGTGCACTTACTTCACCCCTCTGCTCAGATTTTTTATTCTTTCTAGAGAGTTTTCATTCATTGCTGGTTGTTTGCAGCTTTGTTTTTTTTTAAAGTTTATTTTATTTTTATTTTATGAAAAGTTCCTGGGCTGCACAGCTTCCCACCACTTTGGAAACACTCAAGAAGTCAACTTGAAAGAGAAAAGATGTCTTTTGGCTCACGTGGTCACTACTTCCGAACATTTCTGAGCCTGGGAGAGATTTCCTCAAGGTGGGGTGAAGGAGGGTTCATCTGTATTTCTGTGCTTTGATTGGTTAAATAAAAAAAGCTGCCTGGGTCATTTGATAGGGCAGGATTTAGATAGGCGGGGAAAAGAAAAGAGGACACTGGAAAGACTGGGTCAGAGCCAGCCTCCATGAAGCAGATGGATGTATCTTAGAACAGTCCGGTAAGATCACCACCTGGTGGTGACATACAGACTTTTATAATGGGTTAGTTTAGATGTGAGAGGTAGCCAAGAAAAGGCTAGAGATAATGGGCAAGGCAGTATTTGAATTAATACAGTTCTCCTGTGGTTATTTCGGGCGGCATAAGCAAGCAACCAGTGGATGAGCGGGCCAGCGGCTGGCGGCTGGGGAACACAATACACATCTCTCCCCCATAACTTACAACAGTGGGGAACACAGGGTAGAGCAAAGATGGTCACCTCATAACATCCAGAAAGCAGGAAGACAGAGAGAACTAAAAATGGACATAGACCAAAATACCCCTTGAGAGCATGCCACCCATACCTAGAGCCTCTATGCAAGCCCACCCTCTAAAGTTTCCATAACTTCCCAATGGCCCATTAAAGCCACGAGCCCATTGATGGTTTTTATTCTGTGTATGCTTTTGAGGCAGTCTCATGTAGCCAGGGTGGCTTTGAACTCCCTATGTCTCCAAGGATGACAATGAACTTCTATTTCTCCTCCTGGGGTCACAGATATGGACCACAACACGCAGTGTTAGGTGAGATGCATCCAGGGCTTCCTGCATGCTAGGCAAACAAACTTCTGTGAACTGAACTGCACCCCAGCCCTGTGATCCCATCATTGGGTTTAATCCATGGATACAGTCAGAGCCCTCATGATCCAGTCACTCCCCAAAGCCCCTGCCTCTGAACCCTGCAGCACTGGGGAGTGGATCCTCAATTATAGCTTCTGGGAGACATTTGAAATCAAACCATAATGGGTCCCTGGTTCTTCCATCATTTTCTTGAGTTTCTCCGTGCTTTCCTTCGGTTCTCTGGGCATCTTCAAGACTTGTTTCCAGGGCCTTTGTGGAGCTTATCTGCCATCAGCCTTTCTCAGGGACAGCTTCTGTTGGTATCTTTCTTTAAATAGCCACACTATACTACGTTTGCTCAGATTTTTATGTTGGAAATGATATTTGAGTTGCACCTGTGGATATTAGAAACTGCGTTCCACCCTAGGTTTTGCAAGAGGTTTTGTTTTGTTTCTAATTGATCTAGGCTGCTCCTGCCAAGTTCTTCTGGGTCTTTTTCATATTTCCTTCAGCATGCTCACTTTAATCCCCTCCCAAAATGTTTTGGGTGTTTATATGCCACCAACAGTACATTAAGGCACTTCAGGGCAACCTCCTCAGGCTGAACAGTGGCCAATAAAGAGTACCAGCTTCAAGATGGGCTGGTTGAACGTAACAAATGGGGAAGAGGAAAGACAAGTGTTCTTCTAGGAAATAGGCCTCAATCAATGATGTCCAAGGCCTTTGTGGTGTGAGTACCCTTCCCGACTCCATATAGAGAGGTGCTAGTGTGGAGACTGCTGCATCCACCATGGTGCCTACAGACTGAGAGTGAGGGAATTCTGGGCCCCTGTTGTACAGAACACTGCTCTATTGTGTACTAGCCTGCGGCTCCTGAGCCCACACAGGTACGGAGCCTGTCATCTGTGCTTTCCGATTGCCACCCTCAAGGTATTCGAGCCTCCCAGCTTTGGTTCCTCCACTGTAAAATGAACGGGGTCATCTGAAGCCTGAATGAAGGAAAGGGACCACATAATGGTCTAACTTGTGATGAGGAGACCAAGAGCCGGTCCCCAAGTCACAGGCAGTGTGCCTGTGTATCAGTGCCTGGTTTTTGTCATGTGTTATGTCTGGCATATGGTGCAGAATGAATGTTTGCTGAGTAGATGAAGGAGGAGGGAGCTGAAGTAGAGATGCCATGGATGGTATCAGGATAGCTGTACACCAGCAGCTGGACTTATCATGCCCAGATCCATGAAGTCCCCCAAAAACCAACAAGGAGACTGAGTTTCATATGTAAAAGCAAAGAGCCTTTATTTTATACAAGTTTGCAAAGTTGGTCTCTCCAAGAGCCCTAAGCTCTGTTAGAGTTGGGTTTTTATAGACATTTGTCTAGGGTGTCCTGGTGAGTGTGTGCTGGCAGGTGACCCTATCTACAATGGTTGGGACGCTAAGCATTTCCTTTAGATGGTCTGTTCTTGGGTGGTGCTTGGGTAATCTCAGTTTGTGGTCCTTCCTGCAACCAGGTATTGCTTCAGGGTAAACTACTGAGACCAGGCCTCCGTTAAGCTTATCATGGCTATCTTACCAACATTGGCAGGTGATAATGGTTGGAATTAAGAACTTCCTTTAGGTGGTCTGCTCCTATTAAGCTTATCATGGCTGGCTGAGTCCTACAGACTCTAGTCAGATTAAATGGGGCAGTAAGAGGCCAGGCCTATGCGAAGAGTGAAGAAGTTGCCAGGGCTGTGGTAGACACTGTAACCACCTGGGCACTTTTTCTAGTACACAGATGTCTGTTCACTCAGTCCAGGGAGTGGGCTCTGGCTGCACCCCTCGGCAACACCCTCCTTCTCTTGCCTGGCTACCTCCATCTCACAGACACAGTTGGCTGTTCAGAGAATAACTGTAGACCAAGAACATGCCTCTCGGTCCAAGGACCAGTTTTCAAAGTCAGAAAATTACATTTGTGTAATAACTGATCAAAGTTAATGGAACAAGTGAGCACAGGATCCTAAAGAACCCTGGAAATTGGTGATCTTTGCACACTGAGGACAAGGAGTCAGAGGTCATAGACCTAGGGGAGTCAGTCTATGAAGTACAGAGTCAGCAGGGACTGGCATCAGGGCGAGAAGGAAAATGTTTTTATCATTGTATGATGTTATAATCAACTAAAACAAATCTGTTGTGTGTATTTTAAAGAACAGTATAGTATGTTTTAGCTAATTCTTTACAAAGAAAATTGATGTAAATTTGTAACAAAAATACAAAAATACTTTCACAACGCTTTGCATGTAACCTTGCACCAGGGAAGACCAGGGGCTTCTGTTTGTATGTGTAAGACCTACAACCATCACCTGGCATGGGCAGGTGAACCTCTTACACAAATACTCATGGGCAGAGAAAAATCATCTGTATGGACAGAAAGCCTAGAACTAGCTGGGGTCCCCAAGAACTACATTAATCCCTTCCTAGGACAGTTCTCCTGTGATGCAATCACCACCAGGCCACATATCTTATCACTCCCATCACCTCAATGCATGAGGACCTTGCCACCAGCACAGGACCCCTGGGGATGCACTCATGCTGTGTCTGAGCCATAGGCACTCTGCTTCCAAGGGAGCAACTTCAACTGCATGAAACTGAGGGAGAGTCCCTAGTGATGAGCTGAGTGGCTGCTTAAGTAGACCCTTAGGTCCAGGCCCCAGTATCCAGCATGCGGGAGGCCTTCTGAGGAAGAGGTTAGTCAACAAGAGGGTAGAGTCACCTTGGGAGAGCCTAACTTCTGATGTATGGACCTCCTTTGCTTTCTTTTGTGTCCTGTTCCCTAGCACAAGCCAGGCACTTACTCATACCCAAGCTCTTGAGGGCTGAGGGAGCCTGTCAGAGTTTTGAGAGTGGCAGCAAGCTAGACACACCCCCAAGTGGGTCCTTGCAGCCTGCCTGGGGTGGACCCAGCCAAAGCAACATCAGAGGTGGCAGATAACTGGGGCCTGAGTAGGTTTCCAAAGCTCCTGTGAGCCCATGGATAGTCAGCCTTCACTAGTGGGATACTGCCGTGAGGGGACAGTTCCAGAGATGGTGATAACAGGTGCTCCAGGCTCCAGACTACAAAAGGGAGTCACGACTAATTCTTACCCCTTGTGGCCTAAATCTGAACTCGGAAAAGAAGCAGAGTGGGCACATGCACCAGGGAAGACCCTATCTTTCTCCTACAGCGCACATGCTACTGTCATGGAGCTAGGATGCTGTATCTGGCCCCATTGTCGATCTCATCTGTAGATACCAAGGAGCCATGAGCAGTGCTCTGAGACACCTAGGTCCTATATAGGGGCATTGGGCCAACCCCTAACTTGGTCCCTCCAAAATCACTAACAGACTCGCTCTGACAAGGGCATGTTCCATCTGTCATGTGACATGATCAGGTAGTAGATGGGAATGGTCAGTCTGTAGTTCCCTGATGCCCCAGCTCCAACTGGGTGGAGGGAACCTTTGGCTGCAGAGAGATGCCGCACATGGGCAAGAGGCAGGCCTCTTGGGCTACTGAGTTCTGTTACCTGTCCTGCTGAACCTCAGCTGCTTTCCAGACCTTCTGCTGGCCGCTGTGCTGTGGGTTGCAGTGCTAGAGCTGTGCCGTGCCATCTGTTTGACAGGTATTAGAATTAAACACTGACAGAGCAAGTGGCTGTGTGGGGGACAGTCTTGTCAACTGGTGGCGGTGTGTGGAAAGAGCTTGAATACAATGATGATCTTTGGGAACTAGAATGCAAGCTTGGAGCTCATGTCCGGGACTGTGGTAGTTTAAATGTAATTGGCCCCCATAATCTCATAGAGAATGGCACTATTAAGAGATGTGGCTTTGTTAGAGTGGGTATGGCCTTGTTGGAAGAAGTGTGTCACCGTGGGGTGGGCTTTGAGGTCTCTTTTGCTCAAGCTTCTCTCAGTGTGGCTGTCAGTTGACTTCCTGTTGCCTGCAAGATGTAGGATTCCCAGATACAGCTATAGCACATGTCTGCCTGCATGCCACCATGCTCCCTGCTATGCTGATAATGGCCTGAAACTCTTAAAACTGTAAGCAAGCCACCCCAATTAAACATTTTTTTTTATAAGAGTTGCCATGGTCATGGTGTCTCTTCACAGCAAGTATAAACCCTAAGACAATCATCATATTTTTACCTCCCTGTGGAGAGATTGGTTTTGGAGTTTCCATTAAGAAATTTTGTGCCTCTGCCTGTTAGCATGTGACCTATGTCCCTGACCTGTGTCCCTGGTGTGGCCATGCCCTGCACTGAGGGGAAGAGTCTGCTCCAGCTGCACAGTCAGAAGCTAAAGTCACACTTCCTGTAGTTCTGCTATTAGCCTTTTCCAGACACATGACCTGTTGCAGCTCAGCCAGTGTCCATTAGTCTTTCAGTTGTCACTGGGGGACAGTAGCTGGGAGACAGAAGAATCAGGTATCAAGTAGACATAGGCACTGCAGAGCTATCAGCCAATCTAAGGTTAAATGTTGTTATCACATAGAGCCACTCAGCAAGGACAGAAACAGAATATATGCCACCAGAGACCTCTCCAAGTGCCTCTTGTGCCTCACAGGGAAGTGTCAGATGACCAGACAGGTCTCAAACTGGGCCAGGCAGGGTCAATGCCCTCCCCATGTTTAGTCTGTGACTCGGCCCATGGTGCAGTTGGGACAGGTATGTGGGGGGCTCTCTTAGGTTCTCTGACTTCCAAGGTATCTTAGTTATAGTTTCATTGCTGCTAAGAGACACTATGACCATGGCAACTCTTATAAAGGAAAACATTTACTTGGAGTTGGCTTACAGTACAGATGTTTAGTTCGTTATTGTCATGGTGGGAAGCATGGCTGCATGCAGGCAGACAGGGGGCTAAAGTGGTAGCTGAGAGTTCTACATCCGGATCCCCGGGCAGCAGGAAGAGACAGTGAGCGACTGGGCTTGGCTTGATCTTCTGAAACCTCAAAGCCCAACCCCAGTGATGTACTTCCTCCAACAAGGCCACACCAACTCCAACAAGGCCACACCTCTAATAGTGCCACTTCCTATGAGTCTGTGGAGACCATTTTCATTCAGACCTCCACAGTCCACTCCCTTAGGCTTAGAGCCATATCATCATGCAAAAATGCCTTTAGTCCAACTTCGAAAGTCCCCATAGTCAAGTTGGGAAGTTGGGGTACACACCTTTAATCCCAGCACTTGGGAGGCAGAGACAAGTAGATCTCTGTGAGTTCAAGGTCATCCTTATCTATAGAGTGAGCTCCAGGACAGGCTCCAAAGCTAGAGGGAAAATTTGTCTCAAAAAAATTAAAATAAAATAAAATAAAAAATTTTTTAAAAGCCCTCACAGTCTATCACAGTCTCAACAGTGATTAAAAGTCCAGAGTTCAAAGTCTCTGCTACTCGTGGCAATCTCTTAACTATAATCATCTGTAAAATCAAAATGAAAAAAAAAAGATCACATACTTACAACATAAGTGGCACAGGATATACATTACCATTCCAAAATGGAGGAAAGGGAGGATGGTGAGGAAACACTGGACCAAAGGAAGACTGTAAGCCAGCTGGGCAAACTCCCAACTGCATTTCCACCTACCTATGATGTCAAAAAACTCTCCACATCTCTCCAACATCTTGGAGTCTCCAAGGCAATTCAGGCTTCACTTTAACAGGTTCACACAGTGGCCTCTCTGGGCCTCCATGCAGGGACACCCCTCCACACACCTTCAGCAGCTTTCTTTATTCAAGAAGGGAGGTCCGTAACCCCTTTCTTGTATTCTTGGCTCTAAAGCCAGAATTACGTGGACAAAGCTGCCAAACTATGCTGCTTGCTGAGTCTGGAACATGGCCCCTCGTTCAAACACATTTTCACAAGTTTTCTGTGTTTGATGGTTTTCTCCACTGTCTAAGCCTGACTGTCCTGGAACTTGGTCTGTAGACCAAGCTGGCCTTGAACTCAGAGATCTGCCTGGGATTAAAGGTGTGTGCCACTACGCTCACCCCTAAACTTTTCTTCAATTCCTTTTCACTTTTCTTTAATTCTTTTTCATAAGTTGGAAGCTTAGCTGGGTGGGGTATTGCTCTGAGGTCATGATTCTTTTTATTCCAACTAACATCGGGCTTTTGATTCAGATTAAGTACTTCCTAGTGTCCCTTTTCTTCAAAAACTGTATATTTTGTATTTTTCCTTGCTTGGCTTGCTCCTTTTCATTATAGATCTGCATAAGACTGGCCACTAATAACCACAGGACACAGTCAATATCAGGCTGTCAGAAAATTTCCTCTGTCAAAACTCGTAATCTGTAATTCTTCAACTCTTTAGCCTCAGGCAGATTTTTTTGGACAAGGACAAGATGAACAAGGAAAAATGCTTGAGGAGAAAAGGAACGTCAAAAAGTGGAGCCAAATCCTGTGTTCAAGGAGATAAACAGATTAAGAAATGGAAGAAAGGTAATGGTGATTTCGGGGCAGGATCCCACCCAGCTAAGTTTCCAACTTGTGAAAGGAGTTAGAGAAGAGCTTGAGTCAGGTATGATGGTGCACACCTTTAATCCCAGCACTGGAAAGTCAGAGGCTGGCAGATCTCTGAGTTTGAGGTCAGCCTGGTCTACAGATTCACTTTTAGAGCAGCCAGTCTTAGGAAGAAGATGAATGAAACCATGGCAAACAGAAAGTTTGTAAAGTTGTTATTGAATGAGGGGACCTTGTTCTATCCCCAGTAAGCAGTAGAACCTGGCAGCTTTAGCTACGCGGTTCTGGAGTTTTAGATAGAGGAAAGGGGTTATGGGATATTATTTCACAACTACGGATAGTTGCTGAGACCAGGCAAGTCAGGAGTGTCCCTGAATGGAGGCCCAGAGAGGCCAGTGTGTGAAGTTGTGAAAGAGATCGCTTGATCGCCTTGGAGACCTCAAGACGTTAGGGATGCCAGAGTCCTGGGATACTTGCCAGGGAAAGCTGCTAACAGGGAATGGAACTAACCCAAGAGAAGGAAGTGTGTTCAGGCAACAAAGCTGAATGGAGCTGGAGATGTGGAGAGCATTTTGACATCAAACATGGAGATACAGAGTCTGGAGTTTGTCCAGTTGGTTTTCAATCTTGCTTTGGTCCAGTATTTCCTTGCTATGCTCCCTTGCCTGCATTTTGGAATGGTAATGTATATATATAT
>JAQHUG010000118.1:5397148-5415828 GCA_028555095.1 Dicrostonyx torquatus
CATTGGGCGGGTATCTTAGAAGCCATTGGCCGAAAGCAAGAGAGCTTAATCTCCCGCAACAGAACAACAAAATGAAAGAAGGCTATAAGGACTGAGGAACTCTCTCTAAAATAAAAAGTCAAAGAGAGGTAGAAAGCAAGACCAGAGACATAAGGAAACCAAAGGGCACTTCTGGAAGTTTCGAAACAAGATGGCTGATGAGCTTCAGGAAGAAAAGAGACCATAGGGAAGCTGAGGTCACTGTTTAACAAAAGGCCCCCAGCCCCACTGCAGACCAGCCAGTTACATGCAGACCTTCTGAAGTGAGACACAGGGGAACAACCCTGGACATAAACTTCAGATCCCCTAGGACAAGGAGAGGATACTGGGCAATCAAAAGGATCTGAAAGACTTAGAGTAGCTCTGGGGGCTGGGATGGGGAACCAAGCCCTCGGGATAGGGAGGACAATATACCCAGTGACCCAGCCTGCCAGTATCAAGACTTGTTGAGCTCATGCTAAGACATGCAAAACACCAATGGGGATTCCCCCCCCACCTCTATCTGGGCTCTACCTCACTCAGGAGAGCTGTGAAAATTAATCTTGCCTGTTGGATTAGAATCACCATGGAAACACCCCTTTATGTGTGTCAACAATGGCATTTCTAGAAATCTTTGACTTAGATAAGACCGTGCTAACTAACACAGGGTGAACTCCCCTGGGCATCCACAGGGGAGGTAAAAGTCAACACACTTTGGGCTTTGCAGCAGATACAGGTGCCATGACAGACAGACAGGAACTCAGAGGAAAAGAACAACCTCATATGGGTTTGCTTTGAATTAAAGTAAAATTTATGTAACCCAGAATTAACCAGTTTAAGATATTCAATGGAGCATTTAGTATATTCCTAAGGTGTTGTTGTCTGACTCCAAAACAGTTACCCCAGACAGAAACCCCACGGGCAGTCATTCCCATCCGCCAATACCCCTGCCCAAGCCCTGATAGCCACTCATTCATTTTGAGTCTCTGGCTTCAACATCCTGGGACCTTGTAGATGGGCTCCTACTACATGGTTTCTGTGTCCTTCTCTGAGGACAGAAGTCTCCCTTTCCTAGACATGGTTGTCAGGGATGGACACTAAGCTTATGCTTTGCTTTATAAGAAACCTCCACAACAGGCCTTTCTAAGGTGTCTTAGCTTAGCTGGTAAAAAAACATCCACTCCAGCACAAACACATACACACACACACACACACACACACACACAGAGAGAGAGAGAGAGAGAGAGAGAGAGAGAGAGAGAGAGAGAGAGAGAGAGAAGGAGAAGTGTGCTAATGCAAAATTAAAAAAAAAAAAACTTTCACCGGGCAGGGGTGGCGCACGCCTTTAGTCCCAGCACTTGGGAGGTAGAGGCAGGCAGATCTCTGTGAGGTCGAGACCAGCCTGGTCTACAAGAGCTAGTTCCAGGACAGGCTCCAAAGCTACAGAGAAACCCAGCCTTGAACCCCTCCCCCACAAAAAAATAAACTTTGAAATTGTTTTTCTGAACTTGCTGGGCTTGTCACACTTGGCTAGTTTCCTGCACTCTCGACACACTGTGGTGTTACCTTCTAGGGCTAGGAAGCGCACCTCTGGTCCTGAAGAGCTCAGGATGGATGGGGCATATGCTGGAGCTTCCAGCCCAATGACTTCAAGAGGAGACATGGGCTGCCACAGTCTCCTGAGGTGCCCTTCCATTCTCTGCCCCCTCACCTTTACTGAGGGTTCTGCATGTGCCCTGGCTCCAATACTCCTCTTGCCAGGGCAGAGCTTCTCAAAGCTTGCTCAGTGTTATCTCCAGAAGTCCAACTTTGGCTTTTTTGTCTCATCATGTGTGTTTGTGTATCTGCTAACTCATTTCCGGACATGTGACCATAAAGTCTAACTCCTGTTTCCTTGGCTTTGTAGACTGGCTGTGAGTCTTTGAGTCATTCTGATGAGCTCATCTTTTGCACGAGCTCTCATCCCACATGCACTGTAGAGGGCAGGAACGCTCACAGGTAAGTACTGGAGAAGCCAGGTATGTAATCAGCAGGGTTGGAACCTGCTTTTCACCCAGAAGGCTGGGAGCAGATGCTGTTAATGACCTGGTGACCTTTGCTCTCTGTAGAGCCAGGTCTCACCCAGATCCCCCAGAAGTTTTATCCCAGACTCTCCTTCCCTAGACCTTTACCTCTAGTTTTGTTTCTCAGTCAATAGAACCCATCCTTAGGGGAGATGCCACATGTACTTTATAGCCTCTGATCTCTGTGCTATCTCAGTCAGAGACCACGCCAGACCCTAGACCCTTAGGCTATAGAACACGTCTTCATGGTAGAAGTCGATAGCCTCTGATCTCTGCGCTATCTCAGTCAGAGACCACACCAGGTCCTAGACCCTTAGGCTATAGAACCCATCTTCATGGTAGAAGTCGATAGCCTCTGATCTCTGTGCTATCTCAGTCAGAGACCACGCCAGGTCCTAGACCCTTAGGCTATAGAACCCATCTTCATGGTAGAAGTCGCAGGTACTTTGCAGAAGAGTTTCAACACAGTAACAATCTAAGATTTATTGTGCACACAGGATTGGGATAACTGTTACCAGGAAACTTTTCTCCAAAATTATACTTAAATATGTCTAAAATAAACTTCCTCATGCAAGACTCCAGATGTTTGATCCAGTCTGGCTAACTAAGTCATCCTGAGCCAAGTTTCTCTTGTGCCTCATGCAGATTGTTTCCCTGCTGGCCATGAAGCTTTCAGGAAGCCCCTCAGTCCATGACCTGCAGCCAGCATCATGCACTGGAAACCCATCTTTTCCTTACAGAATTCCATGAGAACCAACCAGTCTCATTCAAGCTTCTGTACTAGTCTGCAGAACTGGCCTACTGATTCAGACCCTGGACTTTCCTCAACCAGCTAACAGTTCAGGTACTGGCATAGGGTGGCTGGTTGCTCTGAGTTGGCTCTTTTCCATGACTGCCTGGCTCTTTCAGCTCCCTGTGTCTCCACCTCACCAGGCTTGCTCATGTAGAATCTCTTCCTCTTGAAGGCGTGGTGGCAGGTCTTCCTATCAATCCAATGCCCTTCCCTGCGCTAGTTCACAGCTTGGAGAGTAACCACTAGGGACAGAGCTTCTACTAGACCCCTGCCAGGGTCTAGCCTAGTTTGGTGCCATGTTCTGGAATCAAAAGCTCTAGGTCACTCAGGTAAAGCCATTGTGATCACTCTGAGCATAACTATGAGTGCTACTCATCCCACCATAGAGCAAATTCAATGTGTACAGCAAGTAGGCCCCGGCTTTCACCTCCAGCAGCCTCAAGACGGAACATGGAAGTCCTCTGGGTTCCTTCATCTTGCTTTCCTATCTAAATCAGATGAAACTGGCTAGAGCCTATACTTTGTAGACAAATTGAGTGTCTACCTCAAGTCTCCATCCTGATCAGGGGTTTGTTCCAGGCAGCAGGAGGTTCCTTGTCTTGACTACATGGAGTGAAATGGTGCCACTCTGGCATCAGGAACTCATTGAAAACAAGGCAAGTCTTGCAGGTCGATCATCAGTGTGACTGCAGCTGCACCCGACATCACACACACACACACACACACACACACACACACACACACACACACGGCAGCCACCCAAGGAAAGCACGCCTTTGTCTGCCAGCCTTTGAACTTTGCAGCCAGAGCCAACACAAGTATCCAGGTTGATCGCCTACAAAGCTTTTCCCTATAAAACATGGTGGTGGTGGTGCTGCTGGGGTATTAACCCCTACTCTCCCGGTAGCTTTGCAGTCTTGGGCCTGACCATTCCAGATTACTATTCAATAAATGTCTCCTGTGAGAAGCCATCCACTGCTTCCCTCTCCTTCCAGAAAAAAATAACACGATCAACACAGTTGACCTGAGCTTCCTATGACTTTCAGAATCAACATGCCTGTGAGTATTAACTCTACTTGAATGGCCACAGGCATGGTGTTTCTATTGACATCTTCCCTGCGGGACCCTTCAGATTCGGCACACGTGAGTCACGGAAGCCTCTGGAAGCAAGCGCAATGCTGGAACAGTTTACATTTTTTTTATTTCTGCTTTGTGGATTTATCTAGATCTGCATTTTGCATTCTGTTTTCAAAATACCTTTAAGGGGAGGTTTTAAAAGATCATTTTTTGCCTTGGGGCAAAAACAAGGAAAATTGCTGTGAAAAAATGCCTGCAAAATAGATGTATTGAGCCTTGCTCAGAATTTCCCGTGGTTAATGGATTTTGATGGCCTGAATGTAAGAATCATTTCTGACAATTACGTCTCAACCACTTACACATGTAAGGCGGCAGTGAAAAGCTAGGATTGTGTCTGAAGCTTGCTAAGTCCGGGCCAAAGTGAAGTCTTTATGACTTCCGAACATGGTCAGGGGGTTGAGGGCTCGGCTGGGAAAGAGGTGACCCCAGGGCACCTGTGCCTCGCCCAGGACTGGCCCACGACAGTAGGAGGGGAACTCCTTGAGTGTCACAGACAACCATAACAGCACGGCTTCCTGTCACCCAGTCTCCACCCTCACTGTGGCGCCCTGGGCTGTCCTGAGAACACACAGCCTGAGACCCAGGCCTGCAAGGCAAAGGTCCTTTCTGCAGAAGGTGGAGCAGGTGTCGCTGGCTGCAGACTGAAACTGGGAATTTCCCTGGTCCTGTGTGTGGTGACTCCAAAGGATGAGATGGCAGGGACTAGGTGCTTCTTTTCTACAGAGACCGTTCAGGAACAGTAAGGGACTGCCTGGACCTCAAATGCAGCTAGTCTGAACAGCCTTCCCTCGGACTCGTATTTCCCTTCAACCTGTCCTTACATGCAGGCTAAGGTTAGTCTGGGGCTCTGGGGACTCTCCTCTGTGGAGGGCTCCAGTGAAAACTGAGACAGAGCAGAACCCGGCATTGCCTGTGAACCTTGATGTGTGGAATTTAGGGAAACTCAGACTGGGAGAGAGGAGAGAAGGCAAGAGCCACAGGATCAGGTGGGACATAGCGCGTATAAGACTTGAGTCAGGAGTCAAAATACAATCAACAGTTCTGTGAGGAGCATCAGTCGTGGCAGAGTATGGGCTTCTCACTTAGATAAAAACATCCTTAAGTCTTGAGCGTGAATACCGTTTGAAGACAAAGTTACGTGAAGTCAAAATAAAGTCTCAGTTTGTAATCCATTCCAGTCATTGGTAACCAGGACAGGACTTCGTGTGTCATAGTGCCGTGTCTAACTTCACACAGGCTTTGGCTCCCCACAGTACCAGGTGTCTGAGGTGACATCTGTGTGTGTTGCCGTAGCTTCACTCTGACTGAGCTTCGAGCAGACGCCTGCACCTCCCGTTGTGGTGAGGTTAATGTGGGTCCTGCGCACTCCGCGGCGTTTGCTTAATTTAGCAGCAGTTTAGGCGCCTTGTGCACTCATGCTAATTACACTGGGAACACGGAGCCGAGTGACATTAACGCATGCTAAGCGAGCTGCCACGGAGCCTTCTCTATAATTATATTTTCTTAGGTGAACATGTGTGTGGCTCAAAATATGAATGTTTGACAGCTCCGGGCATCCAGCTTCTTGTTTACACAATGTCTAATGCCCTACGTGGGAAGGCCTCAGTGAAGGGATGCTGCCTGACTGGGCCCTTCCTCCTTTAGCCTGAAGTCTGTCCGATGTTGGTAGCTCCTGGATAACTGAAACAACTGTGGGCCCTCTCTTCAGGTCTGCTGGTTCCATCAGCTGCACAGGGCTCCCTGGTCAGTGAGACTTCACCACAGTGAGTAGGAAGGGTTCAAAGATTGTTTCTGACCCAGATCTGCTTACCACAAGGTCACAGGCTTCCTGTGGTGGTTTGAATAAGAATGGCCCTCATAGGTTCAAGTATTTGAATGCTTAATCACCAGGGAGTGACACTATTTGAAAGGGTTAGAAGGGGTAGTTGACCTGGCCTATTGAAGGAAGTGTGTCACTGGGGGTGGGCCCTGAGATTTCAAAAGCCTATTACATGCCCAGGGTCTCTCTCTGTTGGCCTATGGGTGAGGATGTAGCTCTTAGCTACTTCTCCAGCACCACACTTGCCAGCTGCCATGCTCCCTGCCATGATGAGAACAAGCTAAACCTCTGAAACTGTGAGCAAAGTCCCAATTAAATGGTTTCTTTTATAAGAGTTGCCTTGGTCATGGTTTCTCTTCACAGCAATAGGACAGGGACTAAGATCCTTCATATTACAAGTAGAACTGCAGGAAAACCACCTCGGTCACCTACAGACATGCTCTCTCTGCGGCACCTAGGAGGAGTATGAACCTGATGTGGGAGTCCCCTCTGTGTGTTGTGAATACCATTAATGAATAAAAAAAACTGCCTTGGCCTGTTGATAGGGCAGAACTTAGGTAGGAGGGGAAAACTGGACTGAATGCTGGGAGAAGAAAGGTGGAGAGGGAGACACCATCATCTGCCACCGGAAATAGACGTGCTAAAACTTTGCCGGTAGGCCATGACCTCGTGGTGATATAAAGATTACTAGAAATGGGTTAAGCTAAAATGTAAGAGTTAGCCAATAAGAAGTTAGAGCTAATGGGCCAAGCAGTGATTTAAATAATACAGTTTCTGTGTGATTATTTTGGTTCTGGGCAGCCTGGACGAACAAGTGCCTTCTCCTACATGAACCAGCCATCTCCATAGAACTAACAAAACAATAAGGTCTTTGGGTTTTTGAAACTCAGGAAAGGACTCAGGACAGCTGGTAAAGGAAAAAGAAGAGGGAATATTAAATGTCCAACAAGAAGGAAACTGGCCCTTCTGTATTTGGTTGCTTTCACTGGTTAATAAAGAAACTGTCTTGGCCTTTTGATAGGTCAGAACTTAGATAGGTGGGGAAGACAGAACTGGATGCTGGGAAGAAGGACAGTGTGGCAGACACCATGAAGCTCCTGCCTCAGACTGATGCTGGTTAGAATCTTTTCTGGTAAGCCACAACCTCATAGTGTTACACAGATTGGTAGAAATGGGTTAGATCAGAATGTTAGAGTTGGCCAAAAAGAGGCTAGATATAATGAGCCAGGCAGTAATTTAATTAATACAATTTCTGTGTGGTTATTTCGGGGGATTAAGCTAGCCGAGTGGCAGGATGTGGCCCGCTCCTTCTACAACAAAACTGAATAAGAGAAGAGCCAGGGTGTGGAGTCTCTAAGATGCCATTCTCATATATGACATCACAGACAGAGGAAAAGGGTCTTACCCACAGTAAGCACACACAGACAGCACCTTGGCTCTGTCTATGGCCTCTGTGGTATCTCTAGGCTCCAGCCTCACTCCAGACCTGCAGACCCATAGCTGGTCACCTTTCAGCCATCCTTGAGCCCAGGAGAGAGATGAGAGCAGCTCCTGAGCTGCTACACCCTGAGCCTCGTGTCATGCTGGCACAGGAGACCCTTCATCACAGACTGAGGAGTCCACAGGAATGTCTTTATTCAGGCAGTGTGTTAGAATTCCCATTCAGCATTGCTTACTACTCAAGACCAAATTTTAGGCTTCAAGCCATTAAGATTCCTCAGATTTCAAGGGAAGTCTATTTCCCACAGTTCCTGCCTTGGGCTTCCAGCATAAAGACACTGTAGGCTCTGGGCCTCCAACATAACAGCACCTCAGATGGGTTCCAACCCTCATGCTGTGCTCTACAGATAGTAGGGGCTTTGCTTGGTTCACATCAAAAGTAAGTCTCCACCCAGGAATCCACAGACTCCCTGGGCCATATGTCCTGAGAACACAGTGGACCTGTGTGTTGGGAGCTCACCGTGGTTTCCTGTATACCTGAAGTATTGGAATCATTGTAACCAGCCATGCAATCAGATGAGTACAGAGAGAAGTCATGCTGAGAATCTTCAAGAATTGCTCTATAGATTCCACTCAGAGAGATTCAGATTTCAACATTCTGAGACAAGCTTCCAAACACTTTAGGGTAAAATCTTGGTCTCCAAGAAAGAGTGAACCATCCATCAGGTCATGAGCATTTCTGAGATTCACAGATGCACAAGAGAATATGAGCAGTGTGAGGGCTGGGCCTCCCTCAGCAAAGTGGAGCAGCCCATGGGGTGGCCACGGACTTCAGACTGCAGACAACAGCTTCTATTGCAGCCTTCCTACAGGCTCTCCCCACAGTCCCATCTGTCTAATGCCAGACATGTGGGCACAGAGTCTTGGTCTAAACAAGACCTTTTCTGTTTCCTCTTCACCTCAGCCCACTGTCCTTAGACACAGAATCACAGGCACTGGGGTTTGGGTCCTCACATCCTGAGTGTTCAGACTGATGGCTAAGTTATTGGTCCCATATGGTAGAGTACCCCAGATGATCCCAAATGCCACTGATGTCTACCATAGCTTGTGAGGGGTATGAACACACATCTGAGATTTTGAAACTGTATGATATAATACCTCCTGAGGAGAACCCAACACACGCACCCAAAAGAGCACCATATTTACCCTCTATTACTGAGATTACTCCATCACTGACACGGTCCCTTTGCAACTTCGGTGTAATGCTGTAGACACCTCCTTACAACTCAGGCCTTCACAGACCCACCCTCCATCAGATTCTTCCCTGGCACACAAAAGCGTGAGAACTTGGTATATTCTTGTAGGTCTTCTTAGAGAGTGCCAAAGCTAGACAGAGAGTTTCTACTCAGACCTCTGTTTTTTAAGTTAGAGGACAAGGGTTTCTTCAGTTCTGACAGATAGAAACCCAAAGTATAATGCAGGAACTAGGAGTCATTCTTTCCCCAGTTTGGACAGCCTGGAAACAAATCCATTTTCCTTTACCAGTGTTTGCTTTCTGCTTTCTTTTGAAAGACAGGGAAACAGGAAGTGGACTTACAGGCCTAAGTGTCCACTAAGAAGGCCACAGCTCAGACCTCCTAGTTCACGGAAAGGCTGACCTTCTAGTTCTTAGGAAGGTCTGTGTCCATGGAAGTCACTTGCTAAGTGGAGTATGAACTTCTACAGTAATAGGTGTTTTCAAGAAAGAAAGTGAAAAAATGACCAAGGCTCCAGAAACTGTCCCCTGAGCTCTCAGAACTGCTAAAGGCCTGGCAAAGACGCCACTCAAGGAGTGGCCACACACTTGGTGGGTGTGGCCCAGAAAATGAATGTGTGTCATTAAATCTAGGTTTCAGATGAACACAAACAATCTTGGTATAATACTAGGGACATACACGAGTCCCAAACATTTTCATCTGAAACGACAACAGAACTGGGCACTGAGGATTCTTCTCTGACAGCTATTAAATGTCTGGGATGTAGGGTGCAGGGAATATTGGAAGCAGCTGCCTCATTTCTACTTGGAATACATTTCTACATAATCAAACTTGGAATGAGAGGGAGGTAACTGGCCTGGGGTCCCACAGAGACAGGAGTGCCTCTCCCTGGCACTAGACCAGTGTAAGACACTCAGCTCTCATGGTAAGCAACCCCCTACCCCCGTGTTCATTTTCCCTACAAAGAAAGACTACGGGGGATTGGGATAATTTGAATTCCTAATTAACATCTGGTGGGTGCTCCCTCACTGCCCTAGCTGCCTTGAGCCAAAGGACTGACAGTTTAACAGTGAGCAGACCCAGCCTCACACGAGGAGCACTCTTGTGAACAGTTTATGGGGCCTCGAGAAAACTACACAGTTGTAGCAGATTGCCCCCAGCTCCTGAGGGGACAGCCTCAGCCAGAGTTATTTCAAACAGTTTATGCCAGACTTTTGGGGCTCATAAACCTGGTGAATTCTAAGTGATCCTATAACCATTCTACCTGAGTAAGAAGCGGGGTGGGAGAGGGGCTGATGATGAAGCCAAAGGCTGCTGTGGCTGGTCCTAAAGAACCAAGGCTACAATTAGTACAGATA
Organism: Dicrostonyx torquatus; assembly: GCA_028555095.1. Taxonomy (NCBI): domain Eukaryota; kingdom Metazoa; phylum Chordata; class Mammalia; order Rodentia; family Cricetidae; genus Dicrostonyx; species Dicrostonyx torquatus. The sequence continues at coordinate 5,407,033 of JAQHUG010000118.1, forward strand.
GAAACGTGTACGTGTGAGGTGTGCTGATTGATATACAAACACAAACCTTCATTTGTTCTCAAATGTGAGCTGTGATTGGTCCAAATACCTCTCCTCTGGCTATATAACCATGCTGTTGGAAATCTCTTACTGAGCTGGCAGGAGATGCTCTCTCTTGGTACTCTGTAAAAGACTTCTCTCCAGTGAGGGACTGATGGCCTGCTTGGGGGAAGCTCATCTCGAGCCTGGGCTCCCTTGGACTCCCTTTGTATCTGGAAGGCTTTCTAGAGATGTGCTTCCTTCTAATCGATGCCAGGAGTCCTCAGAGCTCTTGGCTCCAGAAATCACAGAGGAGCTTACCCAGAGACGTTCTTGGCTAGTTCCCTCTTGCTCTTGGCCCTTGTCAAGGTCTTCTACAAATTTTGTTCACTATTCTCTGCTTCTGGCCCTGAACACCCAAAATGGCTGTGAACAGGCCCTTCTCAGGGTTCTGTGAGGGTTCCCAGGCTGGGAGGATATCACTCTTCCCTCTGCAGCCTTCCCATCCCTGCCTGCTGCAGCTTGGGACTCTCAGGATCTTAAGAGGGTCACGTCCTCCATGGATCCAAGCCACTGGTTATCCTCTCCTGGGGTCTCCCAGTGTGCACTCTGAGCCTTGCCAGGGAGTTGGGAGCCACCTTTCTGGGGTGACTTCTGCCACGGTCCTAGATGTGGCAGGATCCTACGTCCCAGGGTAGGAGCATGAGGATTAGAAGTGTCAAGTAGGAGAAACAGAGATAAGAAAGAAACACAGGAGAGTAACAAGAGGACAACTTAGTGAATACTGCATGCTGAATTCTGAGTTCTGACTTCTGAGTTCACCCACATTTATTTTTCATACACTTTTATACCCCAGTACAAAAGGGGGAAGAAAGCAAAAAGACTGCTTTAATATGACAAAAAGACAATCAGAACAGATACATGCTCCAATACTTGAAATTCAAGCAACTATATTCTGAATTAAGCATTCTGTTGTTTAGGCAGTGAACACACCTTAGGCCAAGTATCCTGAAGGCAGCTACTCCCTAGGTCAAACCTTCATTTTTTTTTTAAAAAAAAAAAAAAAGGAGGAGAAGTATACTTGAATTCTCTGACCTTTGGTGAGGGTGGAGCAGATCTACATCTGGAGCCCTCTCAAGGTCCAAAACACCAAGTAACCATATCCTAGGTCAGGTTGTGCAGGCACACTTATCAACAACTTTGAGTGAGTAAAATAAGCTCAAACTCTCTGACCTTTAGACAAGGTAGGCTCACACTTGGGCTCTCACAGTGTGTACCCTGAGCCTTGCTAGGGATCTCACAGTGTGTGCACCCTGATCCCACCCCACCCCCAAGATCTCACACAGTGTGTACCCTGAGCCTTGCCCAGGATCTCTCTATAGACCCTCACAGAATGAACTAACTAAAGCTGTCACCAAACTTGCTCCTAAAGCTTTGTGCAGAGCCGTGACGTCCCCAAGAAAACCTGTGGGCTACAAGTCCTTAGCTCTTTGCCACCTTTAAAGACCCCAGGCACTGGCCTCATAGGACCATCCCTGCCTAAATGCCCTACAAGCCTCTTTAGTGTTTCTTCTCTGATACACTTCCTTGCACCTCTTCAGGCAATCAGGTCATACTGAGCTACCAGCTGCCCCTGAGGATACCTGGCTCTCCTCTATGGGCATTCTTCTCCCCTATGGAAACATGAGACCACATTGCCTCTATTTCTAGCCCGCCTGGCCTAGTGGCCTTTGTAGCCCCACTTCCAGTCCTGACCCCCCCAAGGCTTCCAAGGAGGCAAGTGCTCTACCTCATCTGTCCCATCCTTACTTTGACCTCTGTGGGCCCTGATTTTAGCATCCAGGTCATTTACCTCCTCTGCTTTCAGACTTAAGTGTCCAAATCCAGATGTGGTCACATGGGGCCTTCTATGAGAACTGGCAAGGAAGGATGCTCCACTTGGTCCCTAAATAGGGCCAGACAGTTGTTTCTGCTCCTGACCATTACCCCTACCTAGGACACAGGATCTCTGCTTCAAGAGGCCCAGCAACCCAGGAAGCAGGGCCCTTGCAATGTCTCTGCAGCTCCTACCAGGGGACAAGCAGGTTTGGTTAGACCTCTATGATACACCTCCAGCCCTAGAGTAGACAAAACATGAGTGGAAGAATCTTATCTCTGCCCTGCACACGGCCTGCTCAAGTGTGTGGACTCCATTCTCTCAGTCAGCCTAGAATGCTCCCACAAAACTGTGAGCACATCGGTGTGAGCTGCTCACCTCTGACCCCATTCCCAGTCCCTCTGTACATCTGCTGATAGAAGGTTCCTACAGAGCCCGTGGGAAGCCTCAGAAAAGAATGACACAGTCACTAGAGCCTGACCAGGGGCCAGGTCTAAGAGCGACACTGTGCCTGGCTGCAGGGCTGTGGACAATCTCTCTATGGGGTTTATTTTCCTTTAGACTTCTCCTGTCAAGTGTGACATTCACCTCATGACAATCTGCTGCGGCTATCAGGATGAGCAAGCCGCATCTCTGTCTCCGAATGGTACAGATACCACACAAGCGAACAGAACAGAAATCCTGAGCCTGTACAGGGTCTGAATCCTCCATACTAAAGCCGGAACAGGTTAGAAGCTCAGATTCCCTGCTCAGTCTAAGGGAGGGAAACACATGATCCAGGCAGGTACATTTTGCTGGGTCAACAAACTGTGAGGACTTTTTAAAAAAAATTCAGCCGCAGCTACAATGTGAATGGCTCCGGATTCCCAAGAGAGTCTGGAGTCCTGGGCAGTGTCCAGTGACCTAGTCTGGGAATCCAGGGGAGTTAGGCAAGAGTGAATGTGCTGGAATGCCTCACTGAGAGCACTCTTTGCTTAGAGCTTGGATGTCACAGAACCACATCTGAGCGAGCCCAGTCAAGCCTTATCCCAGCCGTTTTCCTCTGAGTGATGAGCAAGTCACCCTCACTCCCCACTGGCTGAGCTTCTGTAATTATCTAATCAATGAAGAGGGTCCCAAAGTGTGCGTTGATGATGGCTCTCCTTTGTACAGGGATTATTTGCAATCAAAGCACTCCATCAAGATAACAGGAAGCGAGCTAAGAATAGACCGCAGCTCCTGCTGAGTGACTTGCCCCCGGCTGAGCCCCTGCACCCTGCGTGGTGGGGCTCTCTCATGGTCCTCAAGGGCTCAAGAGACACTGTAGTCAGAGACGAGTCACCGTCCAAGGATGCTTCTCTCCAGTCACCGTTGTACCTAGAAATTAGACAACGGCGAACGAACGTTGTTTTCTTCTGAAGAAAGAAAATAGAAAGCTTCCTGCTTCAGTTCTCTGTGCTACCCCAGAGGCATCATTGACAAGAGGTGGGGGTCTCTCTTTCTCAAAACACTGGGCATGACCTCAGCTGAGAAGACCAGTCAAGGGAGCCTCATTACTGTGCGAGCTGCCAGGCAGCTGCCAGAGCCTCAGACAGTGACTAGGTCCATTCGTCCCTACTCTGCTACTTCTGGTGAGACATGAACATCCATCATTCATAATACAGGACACCAAGGACAGGCCAAAGGAATTATTCTAGTGCGAGCTGAGTTTGGCAATCCTATTTGCTTAATTGGGATTATGAATAGCAAGCAATGTGTGAAGAATCACAGGGGCACGGGCAATTTACAAGCAGCTATTACAGCCTTACGGGGCATTGCTACCACTCAACCCCCAGTGACTTTAACCACTTACGTATCTTTGGGGACAGATGGAGCTTCATGAACCTTCCCTCCCTTCCACGAAGGGGTGTTAATGGGTCCAATCTTGTGAGGGTCATCTGAGGATAATAATCATAGCTGCTATGACTCTAAAATAGCAATAGCCAGGTAACACCCAGAGGACGAGGCTCCACAATAGTCACACAGTATGCTAACTCATTTCACAGACCTGTTCTGCTAAGACTCCCCATAAGTTACATACACTCTTCGGGCTAAGCATGTCCCTACCTCGTATCCTTGAGCTCGCCCATCCTGGTCTGGATGGTGACCCACAATGATAGCCGCACTCTAGAGTAGATGAGACCCATTGCCAGCATGCAGGAGAGACACAACGAAGCTGTGGGAGGGAGTCACTTGCAGGATTCCACCTTCCACAATTGTTACCTTGTCACCTGGAGACTTAGCAGAAATGCAGTAGGAAAACATAGGCTGAGTGAAGTTTCCAGGGCCCCTAGACAGTCATCTTTTGAAGTGGCAGTCTTCAGAAAAAGAGGAATGTGGCCAGCTCAGGGGCTTCAGGGCATTGCCCATATGACTCTTAACCACTGTGGATTCAAAAGCCCAAGGACCTGGCTGTGTCCCATCACGGAAAATACACTGCTTCCCTCACTTCCCTTCCTCCATCAGCCTGACCACTGTGTGCCCTGTGATCCACCAGACTCCTCATGCTCAGCCTGACCACTGTGTGCTGTGTGATCTACTAGACTCCCCATGTTCAGCCTGGTAGACTGAGTGCTGCTGATGTTCTGTATCCACCATCAAAAGACACAGGACCACACCAGTGAACAAACACATGTACCCAGGGCTCATGTGACAGTGCTCCCAGGTGGGGATGGAGGAACCCCACACCCTGAGCACCCTTTTCCCATATCTACGCCCACTTTGAGAATCTAGTTTTTGGTTTCTCTCTATGGGATTTTTACCACTTTTTAAGAGGTATTTTCCACCTTGGAAAAAAATAGTCACTTTACTATAGTGAAACCTATAAAAGCTTGTTATGTTCTTTATCATTCCGTGAAGAAGGATGAAGCAGGATCTCTGTGTGGCTGGATGAACATGCAATGGTAGTTCAGGGTGCACAAGAGACTGCTAAACACACAGAAAACACATCTTTCCATACTCAGGTTAAGGCAAATATTGTTTAGAGTGGAACATTCCTTTCCATGTGGCCCGAGTGTGCCTCACCCCGCCACACACTCCCTTTCTAGTACCTTCTGAGGCTGTTCCAAAGTGTAAGCACCCATGAACATGGCTACCAATACATATGAAAGGCAGTGGAAAGAGAACAGGCTGGTGGAACCAGAGAGGTGGCTGGTGGCCCACCGGGGACCCAGTGTTACACAAATGTCATCAGCTCTAGTGAAGCAACAAAAGGCGGAACAGCCTTTGCTTATAGTCACTGTGCAAACAGGCAGGGCCCTGGAAAGGGTGTCACAGCCATACAGCGGGCTCTGCAGAGTGTCTACAGCTCCTCAGACCATAGACCATGGGGAAACAGCTGGAAGGCTCCAAGCTAGCATCGAGAACATTGTCCCAAAGCCCCACATCTTCTCTAAGAACAGAGTCCTTTTGATCAGCACCAAAACCCACAGGAGCCAGGACCAGGGTCTGTCCTTAATGTAGGAGAAACTTGAGGTAACAAAGTTGAGGCTAGAGAGAGAGGACTTACTGCTATCTCACGTAGGAAATACTAAGTTACACAAAGCAGAGCTTAGCTAGAGGAGCGCTGTCTCCGATAAGACTGGAAGCTGGTAGTGCACAGACAAGGCTTGTTAGAAAGTGTAGGGAAGAGCATTTGTGCCACAATTGTAGTTCAGGGCTGCTGAGAACGTTTCTGCTAATGTTCCAAGACTGACTCCCAATTAGACCCCATCCCCATAGTGAAAGGAGACAGCCCTGACTTGCCACCAGCCATTAGGCCCATCCCCTTATCTAACAGCAGGTCTCCAAGGGGCAGCTTAGGGGGACAGAAAGGGTCACAACTACCATTAAGTCCTGATCTACCATTAAGTCCCTGAGCTGTTATCAGAAAGAGCCTAATTATCCAGGTGGACAAGGCATCTGGGTAACAACTACCAAAAAAGCACAACCCAGGTGTACTTAAGAAATAATCCTGGCAATATCTTTGCTATGAAAATCTCTCATCTCCCAAGAGTCCAGTTTTATAGTCTCCTGTCTCTGTTTAAATTGTTCAAAGTATGACCTAGACCTAAGAGATTTAAGGATGGCAGCTTGTGTGGCATGGATAAACCTAAGGCCTATAAAAGTCAGTAATTTTTTTGTGCAAGGCTGAATCTCTTGTGTGTCAGCCAGAGCCAGCCACACACTATGAAAGTGTCCTTTCTTCTTAATCTCATAAGGGTGTGGAGTGATTTCTCATGTGAATTCTAGAAAATATCCACATGCAGACCTTCCTGGATACATGGAGAGGATGGTGTTACTTCTAGTCTCCTGTTGCAGGTCAGCAAAGGGGCTCCCACCATGAGGCTCAGCTACCTAACTGCACAACCTCAGATTGGCCCTTTGAAGAATTACCAGGCTAATCTGATGGCATTCTTTGGAGTGTGCTGAGCATCACAGCCCAACATGAAGTGATCAGAGCACTGATGGTGGCTCTGCTCTTCAGGGAAACTGAGAGAAGGGAGATGGCCGTATCTATGTGCACCCTGTGTCCAAGCCACCACAAGGTCAACTTTGAAGGCTTGACTGAGGTCTCCCTTGGATCTTATAGGGCAATGTTTCTTTCAGCTTTGAGCTCCTGTTTGAGCCAAATGAAGAGTTCTATCATTTATGTTTCTGACTCTTTAAAGTTCATGAATCTCTGTTGGCTTTGTGGTCAGGAGCAGAGGAGAAACAAGCTCTTGAATCCTGGAACAGACTAACTCTCAGTCCCATTTCTACTCTATTGTCAAGCCAGAGACCTCTCTAGGATCCAGGTCGAATCAGTGACCTCTGAGGGAACAGGCCCAAGCCAGCAACCTCAGTGGGAGCAGCCCCAAGCAAGCAACCTTCCTGGGAGTAGACCCAAATGACCCCCAGGATTGCAGAGAAACCCCTGGGAGTTCTGAGTGATCTCCAGAAACACCAAGTGACCTCTGGTGACTGGAATGGTGGCCATGACTGCATGACAAGGAGCAATCATCTAAACCTTGGACCCACTGGCACCTGGAAGATTGATCATCAGAGACACAGCCTCAACTACACCAATCAGAGGAAAAGATGGGTAGACAAGGTAAGAACACACTCATCACCAGAAAGAGCAACATGACACCAACAAAAACTAGTGGATCTACAACAGCAAGACTTGAACACCAAATATAGATGAAGCAGAAGAAAATGACCTAAAAATAATTATAGGAGAATATTGGAAGCCCTTAAAGAGGAAATGGAAAATTTTCCTCAAAAAATGGAGGGAAAAAGATAAACAAAAATTGAAAGAAATCAACAAATCCCTTAGAGAAAACCAAGAAAAAGCAATCAAATAGATGAAAGAAATTCAAGACTTGAAAACTGAAATCAATACAATAAAGAAAACACAAACTGAGGGAATTATGAGAAAACAATAAGGAACCACAAATGCAAACATAAACAGCAGAATACAAGAGATAGAAGAGAGAATCTTGGTGTAGGAGGGTTCTTCTGTATTTCTGTTGCTTTCATTGGTTAATAAAGAAGCTGCCTTGGCCTGTAGAATAGGACACAGCCCTTAGGTGGGCGGAGTAGACAGAACGGAAGGTGGTGAGAGAGAAGGAAGTGTGAGAGACGCCATGATTCGCCCGCCCAAGATGGACGTACCTTAGAATCGTCCGGTAAGTCACATATAGACTTTTATAATGGGTTAGTTTAAGATGGAAGAGTTATCCAAGAAGAGGCTAATGATAATGGGCCAGGCAGAGTTTAAATGAATACAGTTCTTGTGTGGTTATTTCAGGTACAAGCAACCAGCGGCTAAACAGGCTGGCAGCTGGGGGCTGGGAGCCGGGTGCCAGGAACACAACCCGTACCTCCCTCTTAATACAACAGAATCTCAAATGCTGAAGATAAAATAGAGGAAATAGACTCATTGGGAAAAAAACACAACAAAAAACATTAAATCTAACAAAAGCTTAACATAAAATATCCAGGAAGTATGGAAGACCGTGAAAAGATCAAACCTAAGAATAATAGGGATAGAAGAAGGAGAAGTTCAACTCAAAAGCACAGAAAATATATTCAACAAAATCATAGAAGAAAACTTTCCCAACCTAAAGAAAGATATTATACAAAACTACAAAAAGTTTACAGAACACCAAATAGACTAGATAAAAAAACAAACAATATAAAGAGTTACAAAGGAAAAAGGCCAAGTAATATACAAAGGCAGACCTATAAGAATTACACCTGACTTCTCAGTGGAAACAATGAAAGCCAGAAGGTCCTGGTCAAGCATTATACAGACATTAAGAGACCACGATGTCAGTTCAGACTACTATACTCAGCAAAACTTTCAGTCACCATAGACGGACAAAACAAGATATTCCACGACAGTACCAGATTTAACCAACACCTAGCCACAAACCCAGCCCTACACAAAGTACTTGAAGGAAAACTCTAACCCAGGGAAGTTAGCTACAACCACAAAAACACAGACAATAGATGATCTCACAGCAGCAAATCCCAAAGGAGGGAAAAACACACAAAATAACATCACCAACAATGAAAAATAAAATAAAAGGAGCTAGCAATCACTGGTTATTAATATCTCTTAATATAAATTGACTTAACTCACCTATAAAAAGATACAGGTTAACAGATTGAATACTAAAACAGAATCCATCCTTCTGCTGCATACAAGAAACACACTTCAACCTCAAAGACAGACACCTCAGAGTAGAGGGTTGGAAAAAAGTTTTCCAGTCAAATGGACCTAAGAAACAAGCTGGTGTAGCTATCCTAATACCTAACAAAATAGACTTCAAACTAAAATCAATCAAAAGAGACAAAGAGGGACATTTTATATTAGTCACAGGAAAAATCCATCAAGAGAAAATCTCAATACTGAACAT